>JASAND010013754.1:0-39019 GCA_030248195.1 Trissonchulus latispiculum
TGGTTTCTGTCATTTTAGGCGCTGACTAGATTCCCTATTCTGCACCAAAAAGCTGGTTTCCATAATTTTAGGCGCTGACTAGATTCCATAAACTGCACCAAAAAGCTGGTTTCAATCATTTTAGGCGCTGACTAGATTCCCTATTCTGCACCAAAAAGCTGGTTTCAATCATTTTAGGCGCTGGCTAGATTCCCTATTCTGCGGCAAAAAGCTGGTTTCAACAATTTTCGGCGCTGAGTACCCATTAATCTGCACGAAACTATTGGCATTTTTCCGCTTTAGCAGCATTTCCCTATTCTCCCCTTTAGCAATGACCGGTAGGGCATTTTTGTTACTAGTATTAATACCAAATAATAATAATAATAAGTTTGTTGTACCTTGACAATTTGAAGTTGACTTTCTTTCTTCTTCTTCTTCATCTTCCTGGACCGTCGTGAGCAGGCTCAATGCGGTTGGACCAACTAGAGTCGGCCCACATCCCGGAGATAGGCAAGGACCCTGGGGGGGACCCCTCGAAAGGATGTCAAGCCGGGGCCGGGACCCGAAGTGCAGTAGTCTAGCGCCCCTGTGAGCAGGGCAGTGGAGTAATAGGTGAGGTAGGTTTTCTTCCGGAGCTGAGCAGTCAGGGCAGGCGGGAAACGGAGAGATACCCATCCTGTACCTCTGCTTGGCCAGCAGGAGGGAGTGACCATTACATCTGAGCTGTGAGAGAGTCACCCGCTCCTTCCTGCTGAGACCTTGCTCCAGTTTCAGCGAAACAGGTTTATTCCCGTCAAATGTTCCATTTGTATCTTCGGCTTTCCAAAGCCGCATGCATTCTTCACGGATATACCTCTTAACGGCGGCTTTGGCGGTGGTGTAGTCCAACTCCACGTTTTCCTGCTCCATTTCAGTTCCCAATTTAGCAGCAGTGTCAGCTGCTTCGTTGCCAGCAACATCGATGTGACTGGGAGTCCACTGAACCGTGACATGGACCCCGATCTTCTCCAAGTCTGCCAGTACTTTCCATATGCTGATGGCCGTCGGGGTACTCGCGGATTGGCAGCCAGCTTTGAGATTACCGGCAAGAGACAACGAGTCAGTACATACCCTGGCCTCTCTGAAAAGACTTCCGTCCTCGGTTGCTGCGGCAGCAGCACCAGCCACATCAGCAGCAAAATGATCCTTCGCCCAGCTGAGAGCCTCCCTGAAAGCAATTTGTTCCGCTCTGAAGCTGGAGCACAGGGGACCAGCAGGAACAGTAATCTCGTGCATTAGCGTACCTCGACTCCCGTCATACACTACTGCACCTGAACCTCCGGCCTGATTGGCATCTTTCGCAGCACCATCTGTCCAAATCAGCAGATCGGCAGGCGGAAGCTTCGCCAAGGCGGCAAGGGTGAGTTGCTTCAGCTGATGCGGCAGTAGATCTTTCTTTCTCGAGCTGTTGAGACCATTTGTTTATCAGATCCAGAGCTTCCCTTTTGGCCTGAATCCAGGCTGGCCGCTGATCTTCGTCTCTTCTTACCGCCAGGAGCTTCTCCTTGCATGCTCGGATTGCCTGTTCTGCCTCCGGGCACCACCAGGGTACCGGCTGATTAATTTTTCCTTTCGGGACTGAGCGTTTGGCTGCAGAGATGATGCATCTGTTGAACCATTTTACTGATTTGTGGACTCCGACTGTGGCAGGGCAGGGGGCGTTCTGAAGGCATCTGTTTATTTTCTCCTGATAGGCACTCCAGTCCGCTTTTCTGTAGCAGGGCCTCGGAGCGCGGCTTAGCGGAGCATCATCCACTCGTTTGGGTAGGTTCTTCAGCTGGATTAATAGTGGCAGATGATCTGACAGCGTATTCTGCAGCGGCCTCCAGGAGAGGCAATTCACCTTGGAGCTGTGGCAGGTGGTCAAATCCGGAGATGTGCCAAGCTCCGCTGCAGTTACCGATGGTCTGGTGACTTCCCCACTGTTGAGAACCACCATGTCCGATGAGACCAGCCAGTCTTCGATCAATTCTCCAACTTCGTCGCCCGGTCGATTCGGCTCCCAGACCGGTGAATGTGCGTTGAAGTCACCGAAAGTCATTACGTTAGGGCCCGCTGGGAGGCTGTGCGGGTCTGAATTCTGGTTTCTTCATTCTGTCTCTGGATCGGTGGCACATAGACGTTAACCAGCGTGAGAGACTGTTGACCAAGACGAATCTTGATGGCAAGGGCGTCGGTCGATTGGTCGGTAGCATGCACCAGAGGTGCATTCATCCTCGAGTAGCTGAGACCGTTTCTGATAAGTGTGAGCACACCTCCTCCTTTCACCGGTCCATCCGCTCTTCCTGTTCTTCTGTTCATAGTTTCCACCGAATCACCAGTGAACTTGGAAGGGTTGGAGATTGCCTTCAGTTGAGTTTCTTGTATCACTGCCACATCTACCAGACTGTAGGAGATGAGCTAGCCACGCGGACTTCCTGTTGATTCCTCCTGCGTTCCACTGGAGGACAGTCAAACTTTAGCTCCGGTCAGAGCCTTTGGGCATGTTCTGTGATGTTTCGTTGGCAGCTGTATGAGCTGGGCTGTTGCTGCCTGTAGGTGCTGTCCCTGACAGCTGAGCCTGGGGAGGGGTTGAGTTAGAGTCAGTTAGACAGAGGGCGGCAGTAGTTGTGGATGGGGGAGGAGGACTGTAGGTTGACGAGCCCGCCGTCACGTTAGCTGATGTGGGAGGGGGGTTGAGATGGGATGAGGGATGACTGGTGGTTGACGGTCCCGCCGTCTCAGTAGTTGATGGAGAAGGGGGGCTGTGGAGGGGGCCTTGTTGGGAGCAGGCTGAGCAAGACCAGTTGGCAGGGTATGAGGCTAGAGACCGGAGACCAGAGCATGGTCTAAGATGCACCCATCCAAGGCACTGAGTGCATTGTGCACAGTTCGTCCTTGCGTTTTTCCCGCAGACCGGACACGGCCATTTGACTGGGATTTTCCTGAAAGTTGACTTTCTCTGTAGTCAGTATATAATTGTTAGGCCTGGATTTGGTATATGTATTTGTAGCGGCCAAGGCAGCACCCAGGGGGGAGGTCTCAGTTTCAGGAGTCTAGATGCCTCCTTCTGGGCTGAAAAATGGGAACGTGTTTGCTAATTTTATGGGACAACCAGCCGTTTTGAAATAAGATTCTATTTTTTTGTGATTTTTCTATTTTTTTAGTCTGGACTGGTGGATTTGAGCATTGGCGGCGACTCTGGTGCCCATGAGAACAACCATGGCTCTCTGCCGATCACTCCGTCTACCAGTATGGGTACGGCCAGTGGTCAGCAGCCGGCCGGCTGGCCTGCCACTGGCGCCGGACAGGCCGGGGTGGAGCTGGCCCCAGCCGGTTGTGAGGAGCGTCGCAAAATGACCCGGAATCAGAAACGACGCCTGGACGAGATTAATCATGTTCAGCCTGTGCGTACTGTACTGATTTGTTGGACTGAAATTTGTAGACATTTGTTTTACATCATTTCTGGAAGTTGTAGACATTTTTTACACCATTTCTGGAATAATTTATAGACATTTTTTTACATCATTTCTGGAATTTGTAACTTTTTTACGTTATTTCTGGGGTTTGTAGACAGTTTTTATATCATTTCCGGGCTTAGACAGTCTTTTTAAATCATTTTATAAACAAGTAACAAAAATGCTCCGCGACAAAGGGGATATATAATATGTGTGTTGGGTCTACGTCGATCCTTTAAGTTCGTTGAGAAAATAAATGCATAAATCCACACAGCAAGTTTTGGTGGATGGTTCCATGGCGAAAGTTCTTCCGTTCGCTTCGGGCTTTCATTTGACACCAAATTTGACCGCTTTTGAAAAAATCAATTTTTGGCACACAGTCGCCTAAGTCCACGCCCGCACAACCACAGCACTATACAGCCTTTATGGGTGCGCAGTTCTATGACAAACGTTGCTCAGCTCACTTAGGACTTTCATTTGATACCAAATTTGACAACTTTTGAAAAATTTTATTTTCGACCACTTGACCCCCTACCCGACTGACCCTTCAAACGGCAAACTGGAACCAGCCCAGCAAAATAGGGTCATCGGACGGCAAAACGGATACCGGGAATGAGCTGGGCACACCAGAAAACCCCTATAGACAAAGTTTTGAGAGGCCAGGTAAAGCCTAATATGGACCTCCACGAAGCCGTTTCCGACTAGACCCTCCCGATGGCAAAGTGTAACCAGCCCAGAAAGATGGGTGGGTTTTACGGTAAAACTGACTGCGGGAATCGATTCTCCATGCCAGAAAACCATTATATGGGAGATTTGAGCATTCAAAGTTGAATACATAAAAGCGAGAAATTTCGATTTTTCATTTTTCCAATTTTCGCCATTTTTGACGGGCCACTGTGGTCGCTAGGGAAGTGATAGAGAAACGCTACCTGGAGCGTTAGTTAGTTCAATATATGTAATTTCTGAATCTAAAAAGAAATCAACTCCAGCTCGTAACGTTCGACCTGAGCGACGACCACAAAAATGGTCACTTTTCGCTCTGAGCCGACTTTGCGGCACCACTGCGGCGCTGTGGCGCAGCTGCGGCGCAAAAAAAGTTGCGATTCTTAAATTCTTTAGTGGGTACTACTAGACCCTATAGCCCTTTAGGTTGGCCCACCACTGCAGTTCACGTGAAAGCGACGAACATTATGTACAATTATGTATGGGCGCGATAGCGCCCCTACATAATATGGGTATAAAGGCGTCTGCGCGGACCCCTGGAGACCGTGTTGGCCTGGTGCCAGCTAATTAGAGGTCCGGGAGTGGTAAAAAGGTTACCATCGTAAACAACTCGAGTAGTACTAAAGTATACCTACTTTTGGTTCGAATTCGAAACTTCGAATTTTTCTAGCGATAGTTACCGTGCGTTTGTTTTCTCGGTGAATAAGGCTTATTGGAAATGCATTTTGAAAAAAGGTTGAACAATGTGGCCATTTTGGCACCATATATGTTATATGTGGAAGGATCCCCGCTGGTCATTTTGGCACCTGGCCAATTTTGGTTCTCTGCCAGGGTCCCAAAGTCGGACTTTCGCTATTTTTCGCAAATTTTGGTCACACTTTTCTAGAACTGGGTAGAAGCTGGAGAGAGTATCTTTTGTTGAAAATTACCAGTAGGGGTGCATAAAGTAACGAGGGGGATTTTTTAATTTCTCCCACTTTCAGGAGATGGGCCCAAAAACAGCGTTTTTCGGCGTCTTGGTCGGAGGCATATAGAGCCGGAGCTTTTCGGCGTTTTGGGGTAGTAAATCGACTACGCTTGTTTCAATGGGCATATCGCCGAAACCGACGGAAGTGACCACTGGTCACTACGGCCTAGGTGTCCTATTGACCACTGGTCAAACTGCCTAAAACTGCGTTTTTCGGCGTTTTGGTGGGGGGCATATGTAGTAAATCGACTACGCTCGTTTCAATGAGCATATTGCCGAAACCGACGGAAGTGACCACTGGTCACTACGGCCTAGGAGTCCTATTGACCACTGGTCAAACGGCCTAAAACTGCGTTTTTCGGCGTGTTGGTCGGGGGCATATATAGTAAATCGACTACGCTCGTTTCAATGGGCATATCGCCGAAACCGAAGAAAGTGACCGCTGGTCACTACAGCCTATGGGACCTATTGACCACTGGTCAAACGGCCTTAAACTGCGTTTTTCGGCGTTTTGGTCGGGGGCATATATAGTAAATCGACTACGCTCGTTTCAATGGGCATATCGCCAAAACCGACGGAAGTGACCACTGGTCACTACAGCCTACGGGGCCTATTGACCACTGGTCAAACGGCCTAAAACAGCGTTTTGGGATGAACCGGATTTAGAGTTACCGTTTGTTCTCTTCGAATGGCACTCAAAAATATGTCTTTAGTCAGCGCTTATATTTAAATGACTGAAATTATTGTTAACTGGATCACTGCTGTCATGGATTACTGAGCTTGATTTGCAGGTTGTGTATAGTTTATATGCTTACACAAATGGCGTATTGCCATGATGCATTAGACGCATGGAGGAGAATCTTGAAAAGGACAGAAGGACAAGAAACAAAAATGCTCCTCTAGAGCATGAAAAAAGTAATATGGGTGATGGTGAGGTTGCAAAATCAAGAGAGGACTAGTCTTTAAAATGCTTAATATGGGGCTAGGTTCAAAAATAGAAGAGGACTAGGTTGTGAGCGAATTAATATGGGCACAGCTTCGCCGAACAACCCATATTCGCGGGATTTCAAGCTTCGTCTTAGCTTTTGTCGCATACAGAGCTATCAATTTCAGTCAGTAATAAGAAATTTAAGGTGCTGGTTTCCTTTCGGGTATTTTTGACTCCTACGGCTTTAATCCTTTACGCAAAGGGCTAAAACTTACGAAATAACCTATTTCCATGCTCTTTAACATTTTAGGACCAGTACCGTATATATTCTTAGGCCAAAAGATAAGAAAGTTTTGGTTTTTGGCCTTAAGCTCCCAGTAGGTAGACAAGACACGGGATTGGTTGGTATGGGTGGAAAGAGGACTCGAAAATGAACATTTTTGCTCTTACAACCTTTGAGCTATCTCCAGTGGTTATGTCAGTATAAGCAAAAAACTGTTTTTAAGGTCAAAAAATGGCCATTTTCGAGGAAATCAGTTTTTTCAAAATTACTGCCACATGTTAAGGACAAAATTGGCTTAGTAATACTCAATCGATACATCGTTCAAATGCACATTTTATGAATGCCTGTTAGCTGGACTTTATTGCTTTCAGCTAGAGATTTGGCAGAAAAACCATTTTGGCAAAACTGCGATTATTTTGTTTCGAACATCGATTTCTCAAAAACTGCTCGACGGATTCCGGAGATTTTCGGCAGAATCGAAATTTGCACTTCTGCGGAGGGACGTTTTTCTTGGTTTGGGCTAAAACATATTGAGTAGCAAGAAAACTCAATGCGAAGTTGCGAAATTTCGTGTTACTGTGCATTTGGCCGATTTTCTCGACCGTTAGGACCTGCTGAGCCAAATCCAAAAAACGTCCCTCGGCCCATATGTCCTTCATATCGTGGCACAAAAAGAACTTTTGGCCGATTCTTCAGTTTTGAGAAATCGATGTTTAAAAACTTTTGGTCTATATTCATCCTGTTAGATGTCAGCTTGTCAGAAAATTTCTGCTATTTTTTTGCTAATTTTGCCATTTCTGTAAGCTCATGTAAATGTACAGATAATAAGCTTTAAAACGATGTATAAAGCTCTTTGCAACTCCCAAAATTGCGAAAGTTACAGCGTTTCAAAAAAATCACCACAAAAGCACTGCACAAAAGGATACCACCACCTTAAGAAGTAGAATACGTACACATTGAATACAGTTGTTTGCATATACGTACTCTGTTAGACTAGCTAGGAATACATATGTGCGTAAATTATCATCATTTGGTCGGGTTGAACTGCGGCAAGCAACGAGAAGAGATCTAAGGACATGAGGCTAAAGCTATTGGTTCAAGCAGGGAGGAAATAGAAGGTCAGAGTCCTAAGATTATTCTTAAAATATAAATTTTCCGTATAAATGAATAAAACGCACTGGTTAGTATAAAACGTTTCTCGAAGAAAAAGTTTGATTAACTATAAACTAAACGTAGCGTGGATGGATATGCATACTGATATACATTTATAAACCGCGAATATGGGTTGTTCGGCGAAGCTGTGCCCATATTAATTCGCTCACAACCTAGTCCTCTTCTATTTTTGAACCCAGCCCCATATTAAGCATTTTAAAGACTAGTCTCTTGATTTTGCAACCTCACCATCACCCATATTACTTTTTTCATGCTCCAGAGGAGCATTTTTGTTTCTTGTACAAGCATCAAATAGGAGAAACCGGAAAAATAAAATAACATAACTTTCATAACCGGTCCGGGGTGCAACTTTTTAACGGTAAGCGGTACGGGGCTGAAACTTCCCAGACATACTAAACTCGATGTGCTCTACAATTTGCGCATGAAATCTGCGCAGGATTTTGCGCAGCTTCTGCGCAGCTTATTTTACAGTGTCTCCAGCCACTTTTCACACATATAGGGGTGGCTGCCGCGACCCCTATGATACTATAAATAATCTATGCATTTTATTTCTGAAGGCTAGAAGCTGCGGTATTTTGACTGAACTGAAACTTCGCCTGAAACTGAAATTATTTTGATCCTGACTGAAGCTGAAACTATTTCGGGAGGAGACCTGAAAGTGAAACTGAAATCATCTTGGACCGCCGACTGAAACTGAAACTAAAATCGGTTACTGAAACAACACTAGCAAAATGCACAATAATTTGCATAAATAATCCTATTCACTCGGAGATTTTAAAGCTTTTTATTTTTTGTTTTTTCTAGGACTATGAGGACATGGATGCCACTACAATTGCCTTGGAAAAGGAACATGAGCAGGTATTTTTGTTTGTGTTAGAAAAAGTTCTGTTGCGCTTAAAGCATATACTACCAGAAGTGAAGAACTTTTCTGAAACGCTGAACGAAAAAATGGTAGTTCGATCGAATTCTTCAAACTAGGGCTGTCCTGAAAAACTTGCGATAAAAAATGCAGTTATATTTGACAAGTAGTAGGTAATCATAAATTCGCTCTTTTTATAATAATATTATGAACGTTTGGACATATAATATTGGGAACAATTTAACTGGCAGAAAATTCAGAGTTTTTTAAGACATAATTTACATTTAGGTTTCGCTTCAAAGATTTTAGAAAAAATTGTTCAGAAAAAATAGTACGCAGTTTAAGAGAACCTCGCCAAATTGACTCCTGTATTCCTGTACCAGAGTCTATGTTGGTTCATGCATCAGGTACTTGTCACAAAATGGTTTCTTCCTCCGAAAGGACAACAAATTAACCAAACAGCAGTTTTTCTGCGGAACGGGGCGGGGGGGAGGGGCTTTTTGTAAGCAGCCAGGAAATGAATGTATTTACTTTTCAGTTGTGCTTTTCTCATATGGTTCTGGGCTTTTTTCGGGGGGGGGGCGCCCCCCCACTTTTTGGGTTCCCCCCACTCGACCCCTCCCCCCCACTCGTCCCCACCCCCACTTTTTTGGGCTTCCCCCCCCCCCCACTCACCATAAGGTGCCCAGAAAATGCCAAATTTTAAGGATTTTTGGTCAAAATCTTCAAAAATTTTCCGGCCTCGCCGGAATTTTTTGCTCAGAAATCTTCTATTTTGGTACTCAAGCTCGATTTTTGAGCACTTTTTAGCTAGTTATAGCAGTATATGTAGAAAACAGGCTATTTTTACTGCATTTTTAGCGATTTTAGACCACTTTGGATTCCCCCCCCGTTTGAGTCCCCCCCCCCCACTAGTGGGGAGGGGGGCTCCCCCCCACTCTCCCCACCCCCACTTTTTTCGCCTAGAAAAAGCCCAGAGGTTTAGTTTATATTTTTGTTGCGTTTAGCTGACCAAGATCAAATACATCAATAAGGTTCAGATTGGCCGATACGAGATCGATACCTGGTACTTCAGCCCCTATCCAGACGAGTATGGGAAACAGCCAAAACTGTTTGTCTGTGAATACTGTCTGAAGTATATGCGGCTGTCCAAAACGTATCGCTATCATTTGGTAGGTGGACAGACATACGTACGTACAATTACTTTGGCACTATTTCCGTATAGCCTATGGAGCTCTAATTTGCTACGTATTTTGTTAGAAGAAAATTATCAATACTACTTGAAAATTTCTAATTTTCTCACTAGAGACGTTTAGCCTTCAGAGATTATTTAATTGTTCATTACTTCATCTTTATATAGTTAGTTAAAATTAAGTATTTAACTTTTTAATGATTTGATTAAAATTATTTATTTAGAGATATTGTTTGGAAATCGAGACGGATAAGCTTCTGACCTTTGACTCATTCATGTTTTAATGTTTCAAGGGCCAACAAGAGCGGACGTCCAGTAATTATTCCTAAACTGTAATTTTTATAGCAATAACTGTGGATTATTACTATTCATTGACTTATTTCAGGGTGATTGCAAAGAGCGCCAGCCTCCTGGCTACGAAATCTATCGCAATGATTTCATATCAATTTATGAAATTGATGGAAAAGATCATAAGGTTTGTACTTCAATGCTTTTAGTGGTCTGTTTATTATGGCTTACTGTGTGCTTAGTACTCTACATGGTTTGTGTTCTTGAATCCCCCCTATAAACCACCAATATATTGCCAAAACTGAAGGCTATTTTCCATAATAGAAAACGCTGGGTAATAGTCGGAAGTTTTCTTAGCATTATTTCAATATTTTAGCTTCATTTCTCCTGTATATATTTCAGTTCTCCCCTAACACTGACTCGATGCTTAAAAGTCCTTTTATACCTACAAAGAGAATGTACATGTTAAAGTAAAGTAAGGTAAATTTATTCGCACAACACAGTTAAACACGCACAATTTAGTAAATAAAGGATTTAATAGTTTATTATCATAGGGGTCGCGGCAGCGACCCCTATAATATGTGTGAAAAGTGGCTGGAGACAGTGTAAAATAAGCTGCGCAGAAGCTGCGCAAAATCCTGCGCAGATCCTGCGCAGATTTCATGCGCAAATTGTAGAGCACATCGAGTTTAGTATGTGTGTGAAGTTTCAGCCCCGTATCACTTACCGTTAAAAAGTTGCGCCAAGGACCGGTTATGGCGGCGATGTTTTTTTTCCGGTTTCTCCTATTTGATGGTTGTATTGTACATAATGTTCGCCGCTTTCACGTGATCTGCAGCGGTGGGCCAACCTAAAGGGCTATAGGGTCTAGTAGTACCCTCTAAAGAATTTAAGAATCACAACTTTTTTTGCGCCGCAGCTGCGCCACAGCGCCGCAGTGGCGCCGCAAAGTCGGCTCATAGCGAAAAGTGACCATTTTTGTGGTCGTCGCTCAGGTCGAACGTTACGAGGTGGAGCTGATTTCTTTTTATATTCAGAAATTACATATATTGAACTAACTAACGGTCCAGGTTGCGTTTCTCTATCTCTTCCCTAGCGACCACAGTGGCCCGTCAAAAATGGCGAAAATTCGAAAAATGAAAAATCGAAATTTCTCGCTATATATTCAACTTTGAAAGCTCAAATCTTCCATACAATGGTTTTCTGGCACGGAGAATCGATTCCCGCAGTCAGTTTTACCGTCAGACCCACCCATCTTGCTGGGCTGGTTCCACTTTGCCGTCTGGAGGGTCCGGTCGGTACCGACTTCCGGGAACACCATATAGGACTGTACATAGCCTCTCAAAACATTGTCTATAGGGGTTTTCTGGTGCGCCCAGCTCATTCCCGGTGTCGTTTTTGCCGTCCGACGTACCTATTTTGCTGGGCTGGTTCCATTTTGTCGTCGGGAGGGTCAAATCGAAAACCGCTTCCTGGAGGTCCATAGTAGGCTTTACCTGGACTCTCAAAACTTTGTCTATAGGGGTTTTCAGGTGTGCCCAGCTTATTCCCGGTATCCATTTTGCCGTCCGACGTGCATATATTGCTGGGCTGGTTCTACTTTGCCGTTTGACGGGTCAGTCGGGTGGGAGGGTCAAATGGTCGAAAATAAAGTTCTTCAAAAGTGGTCAAATTTGGTATAAAATGAAAGCCCTAAGTGAGCTGAGCAACTTTTGTCATAGAACTGCATACCCAAAGTGGCTGTAGAGTGCTGTGGTGGGGTGGGTTGGGGACTTAGGCGATTTTGGGTCAAAAATGAAATTTTTCAAAAGTGGTCAAATTTGGTACCAAATGAAAGCCCTAAGCGAGCTGAGCAACTTTTGTCATAGAACTGCATGCTCAAAGTGGCTGTCAGTATTGAGGTCAGTATTGAGCTGGCACTATGCTCGAACGAGTCTCATAGGGCCGCGCAGCGCCTTTTACACCCATATTATAGGGGTCGCTCTCGCGCCCCCCTATAATAACTAAGAGTGTGACAAGCGTCCCACTCTTAGTTATTAGGCTGCAGACATCATCAGCACAATAACGGCCTACCCCCCCCACAACTGAGTACCTGGTACACAATTGTGAACAAGCACTCGCTTGTATGTTTACATGTTGAAGCTCAAAAGTGGCCAGCTGCTGATAGAATGTTTTTGGCTTCAACATGTAAACATACAAGCGAGTGCTGATACACAATTGTGTACCAGGTACTCAGTTGTGGGGGGGGGGTAGGCCGTTATTGTGCAGATGATGTCTGCAGCCTAATAACTAAGAGTGGGACGCTTGTCACACTCTTAGTTATTATGTACTCTTGATCATACTCAGTAGTAGTCGAAGTGCTGTCAGTGTTGTTTTTGCTTTAGCTATACTGTCAGAATCTGTGTCTGTTTGCCAAACTATTCCTGGATCACAAAACGCTCTACTTTGACGTGGAACCGTTCATGTTCTACGTTCTCTGTGAGGTGAACCGGGAGGGCGCTCATGTGGTCGGCTATTTCTCTAAGGTACGTATACATACATACATACGCTGTCAGTCGGATTTTTTAAAGGAAGAGTTTTTCCTTTTTTCTCTTCCTTCCTTTCTTATTAGTGATGTTTCAGTCGCTGAAACTGAAACTATTTTGAGAAGAGACCTGAAACTGAAACATCTTGAGGTTGCCGACTGAAACTGAAACTATATTGGGCACAAGACTGAAACTAGCACTAAAACTAGTTTCAGTCTTTCCTTAAATCTTGAAATTTTTAAGGTTTTGAGCTTCGATTCTGTTAACATTGCTGTAAGAGAAGCTGAATAAGCATTAAATATTGTTTTATATTAATTCAGAGAGCTGGAAACCGTTCTTTTTAAAGCGAACTGAAACTGAAACTGAAAATCCGACTGAAACTAAAACTGAAACTGACATTATTTTACGTTGTCGACTGAAACTTAAACTGAAACTGAAACTGTTTTGATCCGCCGACTGAAACTGAAATTATTTCGGACCACCGACTGAAACTGACACTGGAATTGAAGCTAAAATCGACTACTGAAACAACACAATTTCTTATCCTCCTTCATTTTAATGTTGTGGGAAAACGGATTTGTTTGATTTCGAGATTTCTTTG
Source organism: Trissonchulus latispiculum (assembly GCA_030248195.1). Classification (NCBI taxonomy): domain Eukaryota; kingdom Metazoa; phylum Nematoda; class Enoplea; order Enoplida; family Ironidae; genus Trissonchulus; species Trissonchulus latispiculum. The sequence goes on from JASAND010013754.1 coordinate 12,995, forward strand.
TTTAGAGGATTTCCTAGGTATGCCTCTCGGAGAGGGGGGGGGGCAACACTTCAAATCAGTTTTGCTAAAAGTTGTTAATTGTGTGACATTTTTAAAAATGAAGCTTCTAAAGAGTCAGAAAATCTGCCTAAAGATTGCTACAATTTGAACGGGCAGTATTGTCTTAAAGACTGGTTAGTTTCGATTATTACATGCTGGAATCCGTTTTTCGGTATTTATTTTAGGAAAAAGACTCGCCAGACTCCAACAACCTGGCCTGTATCCTGATTTTGCCTCCCTTCCAGCGTAAAGGTTATGGAAAGTTGCTGATCCAACTCAGTGGGTTCATTTTCTTCAGTCTGCGTTTATTATAGAGTAGAAATAAATGGCATACAAGTCAGTCACGTGCTGTGTATTAAAGCCATACTTTGTAAAATTTTGGCTGGCGTTGTTGTTGTTCTTGTTCTTGTTTGCCGCATTAATAGACATCCCACAATGTGATGATCATCACCCGAAGGTGCAAAATGGTTAGCCAAGAAACTGACCCCTTAAGGTTGTTCATAAACAACTCAACCAAGTTGCCAGAAGGAGTCTCAAAGTCTATTCGACGTCACGTCTCCTCCTTTTTAACTTTAATTAAAATTGTAGTCTTTAACTAAAAAACTTGTCCTGTGTTTTAATATTAACTCTTTTTTGTAATATTAGGTATATAATATTGTTTCATTCTTTTTCTCCATTTTATCCAGGTTATGAGCTGTCTCGTCGTGAACGGCTGACCGGGTCCCCGGAGAAACCGCTCTCCGATCTGGGCAAGCTGAGCTATCGCTCCTACTGGGCCTGGGTGATACTGGAACTGCTTAGAGAAACTCGTGGCACCCTGCCCATACGGGAGCTCAGGTATTAGTTGAAATGGGAATCGAATCAATATAGCGCTGTGTTGGCGAGGCGATCGGTGTATCTTGTTATCCAAAATTATGTACTTGACTGTCAGGGATGGGCACTGGAAAACGAGTTTTTCTGGGTTTTCCCTAGTGTTGTTTCAGCAGCTGAAACTGAAACTGAAACCTAGTTTCAGCTTGTACATGTTTCAGTTTCAGTTGCTGAAACTGAAACTGAAACTGAAACTATAACAGATTTGGAGCTGAAACTGAAACTGAAACTTAGTCGAAGTGAGAGCTGAAACTGAAACTGAAACTGAAACTGAAATTAAAATAAATTTTGAGCTGAAACTGAAACTGAAACTAGAACAGTTTAGGAGCTGAAACTGAAACTGAAACAGTTTCAGCTCCACACTAAGACTGAAACTAGTTTCAGCTCTCGCTGAAGCTGAAACTATTTTCAGCTATCGCTGAAGCTGAAACTAGTTTCGGCTCTCACTGAAGCTGAAATAGGTTACAGCTCTCGCGTATACATGCTTATCATGGACGAGTGTTTCAAAAACTGGGTCCTGTTCCCAGCATGTAAAATTCCAGCTTTATGTATAAATATAAACGTTTGACTAGTGTTTTGCGGAACCGAGCTATCTACTATAATACTATCTACTGTCTGGCAATGTTTATTTGATCTGTTTCCAACTAATTTTCTTTTTTTTCAGATTATTAAATAATCATTTTAAGATTTGCCCAACGTAATAACATTTTTGTAAAATCATTACATAAGGACAATTAGCCCAGCAGCAACAACCAAAAAGATCCCCAAATTTAAGGTTAATTAAATTGCAGTTAATTCTTCCCTTTTAATTTGTTGCAATATAATTTTCTAGTCTAGATAGCCGCAGTTATAAAAGCGCCCAATGGGAAAGATTAAATGGTTTTCAGTATCACTATTATATATATTGTGCTTCATGTTCTTGATTTGATATTATCTATGGAAAGAATTCACCAAGACACCAAAAATTCGCAGTGCCCTGTCTGCCACAAACGAAAATGTCTAAAGAGATTATGTGAAAGTTTAGGATTAGGAACGAAAACTAAATAGCAGTTAATTAATTTGATTAGCATAACATAAGGATAACATAGAGGATAGCAAAAGCTGAAACTCATTTTAGTCAGAGCTGAAACTGAAAACTATAAAAGACTTGGAGCTGAAACTGGAAACTATAAAAAAACTTAAAGCTGAAACTGAAACTAAAGCTGAAACTCATTTTAGTCAGAGCTGAAACTGAAACTGAAACTGAAACTATAACAAATTTGGAGCTGAAACTGAAACTGAAACTGAAACTATAACAAATTTGGAGCTGAAACTGAAACTGAAACTAAGCTAAACTACGAGCTGAAACTGAAACTGAAACTGAAACTGAAACTAGAACAAATTTTGAGCTGAAACTGAAACTGAAACCTGTCTGAAAGTGGAGCTGAAACTGAAACTGAAACTGAAACTGAAACTGAAACTAAACAGGCCAGCGTAAACATCACTAGTTTTCCCCAGTTTTTTTCCGCAGCATCGCGAGTTTTCGGACAGTTTTTGAGGATTTTGCGAAAATTTTCGAAATTTGAACCCCAATCCAGTTTTGGAGTTCCCTTCCCCTTCCACACGTTGCTTCATCCTTTTGTGCTTCCCCCTCCTTGTTTTTGGGCTTCCTTTACTTATAGAGAAAAGCCAGATAATCATCATTACTTTGTATTTTGTTTTTTTATTTGCAACCTGTAGCAGCTTGCATGATTTGTAGAATTTGGTGTAGCTCATTTACGAGGAGTTGTCCAATCCAGACATTTCATCTCTCATCTCAAGATTTTTGTATTCTCAAAATTTGATTTGAATTAGTCTGTGTCACATATATTGCTGACTAAAATTTGCTACTGTGTACATTTTCTGCTTTAATTACCGTCTGTGTTGATTGCATAACGGCCTAGTTTTGTTGTCATTATGCTTTTGTCGTTACAGTGAAAAGACTGGCATTGCTGAGCAGGACATTATTAGCACTCTTCAGGCTATGAATCTCACAAAGTACTGGAAAGGACAGCATGTGGTCTGCGTTACGCCGAAAATAATTGAGGACTGCTTGAAGGGAGAGATGTTCAGAAAGCCTAAACTTTTGCTGGACAGTGACAAATTGCTCTGGCCAATCCGAAAGCCGGCGGTTCGAGCGCCGGCTGGGTCGAAAAAATAAGATTTTCTCAGTTTTTATTTGTATTTTGTTCTGATGAATGTGCATTTTATTATTGTAAATAAACGTTTGTGTCTTTTTAAGAATTAAATGCTTTCGTGTTCGCTTTAACTGGTAGAGCAATCCCTAAGCGTTCGTTTTGGTCTAAGTTGATTTTTTAGTGTGTTCCGAAATGTTCTTCCTATGTATAATTTTGTAGCATAAGTCAGTAGGAGGTACAGATTGCACTACATTAGGTACAGCGCTGTTCAAAGAACGAACGTATGCTGTGCGTTCCTGCTGTGGCTGACCCCGGAAATTGGTATCGAGTGAATTCAACGCATTCACTACGTTGAATTCGCAAATGGGTTTAATTTGTTGCTAGCGTTTCGCATAGTGGACGAATTTGTATAATAAAGTGAAGGGACCTATTTCATAAAACTACAATTACAGACTTGTAGTTTCCTACAATTGTAGCAACGTTTCTACAATTTTACAAATTTACGGTTTCATAGTCCTGCCTACAATCACATTTCTACAAGATTTGTAGGTACAACTGAGAGCCATGACTACAATTGTAACAATTGTAAATACAATTTTCAGAATTGCAATTACAATTGTAGCAATTGTAATTACAATTTCAGGAATTGTATTTACAAATGCACAAATGTGCTCATACTTAGTCTTTTTTTTGTCTAGTATATATAGTAAATTGCTTAAATTTATTCCTGCATTTGCATCCATTATGGAATTTTTATCAATAATACAACTTTTCAAAAATGAAAGTCACATAATAATATACTATAGTAGTTTGTAAACAAATAGTTGTCTGCTAGAATAGATCTGAGCTGCAGCAATATGATTCAATAAAAAGAGGACGCACAACGCTAGCATATTTCGAAAAACAACCTATTTAGTGGCATCTACAACCCTTTTTAGGTATGTAGGAATTGTAGTACAATTCTACAGGTGAAAGTTTTAATTGTAAAACTGTAATTGTTTTATGAAACTCAATAAAGTGGCTACAATTGTACTCTACAATTACAATTCTGCTATGTGCATTTCATAGCTACAATTGTGAAATAATTGGCCTACAATTGTAGGTTTATGAATTATGAAACGCAAAACTTTCTACAACTGTAGAGCTACAGGTGCAGTGATTGTTTTATGAAACCGAACGTTGCTACAATTGTAATTAGAATTCTTACAATTGTAGACCTACAGGCCAGGCAATTGTTATATGAAACCCAATTGACTACAACTGTAGGAATTGTAGTCTACAATTATTTTATGAAATAGGCCCCAGTTAGACGATAGCGTGTCTTTTAGAGCAGAGCGGTCATACCCATACCATTAGCATTATGTACTTTCGATTTAGCAAACGATTATGTCCATCCTGCCGTTGCTTAAGGATGCTATGATTGGATTGTCGACATCTGTTCAAATTGATTAGTGATAGCAAGAGTCCATAATTCCTTTTATAGAAGAAGAAGAGTAAGCCACTAGAGGGCCTCTCTTCTTGGCATTGCGTAACGGTGCTCCGATCACTATATGCGAATGTTCCCCCGTTCGGGGGGGGGGGGGTTCGACCAAATTGGCAGCGTATACCCCCCTCCCTCCGTTTGGTGCAGGGAGATTAGCAACAGGGGTCCCCGTTTGGAGGGAATATGCGAAAGGGGTCCCAATAGCCAATCTTAGGCTGGCCTGACGACCCCCCCCCAAATGGGGACCCCCTTCTGTCTACCCCCCTCCTCACCAAACGGGGACCTGTTTTTGGTACCCCCCCCCAACGAAACCACCAAACGGGAAGGGGCTATGCTTGTCGCCACCCTCCACCAAACGGGGGAACATTCGCGTATTGTGGGCGGAGCACCGTAGCCAATGCAGTGAAGAGAAACCATCTAGTAGCTTACTCTTCCTCTTATATATTGCAATTATGCACTCTTAATGTTAATGTAACCTTAGATTATCAACAAGAATATAGGTATATGGTTTGGTAGTTTCATTCCAATTGTGTGTATATTAGTTGGGGAAAGAGGTACTACTGTAATTATTGGAGATCCTATGGCTATATTTGTTTAGACATCCAGCTGTAGAGACTTTGGGAAAGTTGAAAAGAAGCTAAGCCAACAGTTCTTTGTTTTCCACGCACCGTTTCAAAACACCCCGGTTAGAGCGAACTACTCGCGCCTAAAAAGAGATAGATAATCTATCTCTTTTTAGGCGCGAGTAGTTCGCTCTAACCGGGGTGTTTTCAGGTCAATTCACAGGCAAAGAATCCTAAACCTTAATAAAATGAGCAATAAATTAGTTTGTACGTTTTCGACCCTGCTTAAATGAGATCTAGTTTGATTTTCAGGGACCCCCGAAAAATGTTTTGTGGTCGAACTTGCTAAAAGCTGAATGTAAACGGTTTTGGCAATTCAGGAAAATCGGAGATAACGAATTTTCCGTTTTCTCCTGTTAGACTTGCTACATATAAAAAGTTTATTTGGCTGAATTGATAAAATTTGCTCTAATTTGAACTCAGCACAGTTGAATATGCGTCGACCAATATACCAAATTTTAGCTTAGTTGGTCAAATGTAGCGGATTTTGGGCCTGCCTGGGATGGCTTTCCTGTAAGGATTTGGCATTTGGCATAGAATATAGTGATACCCGCTCCTTGAAAACATTGTGGGGCTTGTCCTACCCGGGGCCTCAACTCAGCTAAATTTTGAGAAGTTTTTACTGTTTTTTACTATAATTTTGCAACTTTTCCCGCCAAAAATTCATGAATGCAAGAAGTTAATCACTTGGCTGAGCGAACACCACATTCATTAATTTATTGTTTATACCCGATTGGCCCGGACCCGGTGCATCTCTGCTATTTATATATGACATATTTGTGCTACCATAAGAGTGCTCAGAAATTTACATCTTGTCCAAAATTTTATGATCGTTAAACTAAATCTGAAGACTTTCGCTATCATTCTACCTAAATATTTGTCCAGTATCCACATTGTTTGTAGACTTGATGATGCAATAGAATTTATTTCATAAAATTTTTAACACTGATGAGTAAACAAGCACAAACTGAATTTGCAACACAAGCATAGGTATATAATGGCTATTGATACAATACTGATTGGGAAAAAGTTCGGTGGTTCAAATTTTGGATAATCTTTGGTATAAGATGAGAGTCCTTTGTAGGTTTGATATCTAGTATCCGTTAGAGGTTCTGGGAGCAGGACAGCTGCTGCAGTCGCCAGGTGGGCCGTTGGGTCCAGGTGGTCCGGGAGCACCAGGTCCACCGGGTTTGCCGGGCTGACCGCTCTTGCCTCGGTTTCCTTGACCGCCCATGTTACCGAAGCTTCCGGGGCCTCCGTCAGGACCAGGATTACCGGGTGGTCCGGGAATACCCTGCGGTCCCTGGGGTCCAGGTGGTCCGGGCTCAGCTCCGTTGCTGATCATCTTTCCGGGTGGTCCAGGTGGTCCCTTAGGTCCGGGTCCGCCAGCGCCTCCTGGCGTGCCAGCATCACCAGGAGAGCCGGGTGGTCCCTGACGTCCGGGCATTCCCTGCATACCCAGGTCACCCACAGGGCCTCGTGGTCCCTTGGGGCCAGGTGGTCCGGGTGGTCCAGGTGGTCCGGTGGGGCAGTTCATGCACATCTCCACTCCGCTGGTATCCGGTGGAGTGACGCTGCCATCCTTACCAGGCTGACCATCGTTACCGGGGGCACCGTCGGGTCCATCGCCACCGTCTTCACCGGGGTCACCGGGTGGTCCAGGCTCTCCGACCCCACAGGTACAGCAGGAGCCACCCACCACAAACATACCGGCTCCAGCCCCTCCGTTTCCACCGCCGCCGTTTCCGCCACCTCCACCGCCTCCGCCGTTGCCACCGAAGCCACCTCCCCCAATTCCGCCGCCACCTCCGGCACCTCCTCCGCCGCTGCTGTAGCCTGGTGGCCCGCCGCCGCCACCTCCACCGCCGCCACCACCGCCGCCGCCACCGCCGCCATAGGCCTGACCGAAGAGCCAGGCTGTGTCTCGGACGGAGCGACCGCCGCCCTGGACCTCGGCCACAAACATTTCCTGGGACATGTCCCGGGTTCGACTCTTGCAGAAGCTGACCTCATTGTAGAGATGCGTCTGCAGGGACTGGATGTAGTTGTAGAGCAGTGGCAGCGTGATGATGGAGCTCACCACGGCCACTGTGGCTACAACCACGGCACAGAAGGCGGTGGCACGCAGCCGAGCGTGCTGGCATTCTGAGAGGGTGTCCAGCATGGTGTGGTGGCAGAAATATGCAAATTAGGTATGCAGAAGAAGTTGAGAGCAAATGTAAGAGACTTTGCTGGTTGCTGAGAACAGTAGAAACACTGTGATGCTGTTCTGATCGCTCGGCGTCTATTTATGTGGATGAAATCAGGATAGTTTAATTGGGACTAACCTGGATTTACGTAACGTTTCGGCCAGAAAAAAAGGTGACAAAGTTGGAAAAGTAGACCAACCGAAAATGATTCTTTATTTTTGTCAGTCTTTTTGAAGACAATGCGCAGATGAGAATTAGGAAAATGTTTAAGTTGAAATGAAATATTTTGGGTCGTTTTTTGGTGGAGACTGTTATGCAATTAATTGAAACAATTTTGATGATATTACGAAGCTGGGGTCGTAAAATCTACTAACCCACTACTGTCAAAAGTTGTCCATAAAAGTTTTCAAATGTGCGAAAAACAGTACAGCCTAAATTACATTTTTGTATTTTTTAATTCAAAGAAAAGCGTTTAAGTCCATCTCTGCTGTGCACAATGAGACAGTTTGGAGATCATTTTGGACAGTTTACAAAAACCTGATTTTATTTTTAAAAACGAAAATTTATTACACTTTTCTCTTACGATCATAACGTTTTCTCAAACGTTCTGCCAAAAGTGTGCCAGTTAGTTGAAACAAAATGGCGTAGTTCAAATTCGCGCAGTTAATATGGTGCCTTATATAGAAAGTTAATCGGAAAAGTTATTATTATATAAATTAAATTTTAACCTAACATATTGCAATTAGGATGTCGTCTGAATTTTGTGAAAGTTTTACAACTCTCGTTAACCCCGTTTTAGCATTGAGTTGGAATTGCAAGCAAGAGTCCATGAAAAACCTGACAAAATTTTGGTTCTGAGGTGGGCAAAGTACGTTTCTAGTAGTAGTAGTAGTAGTAGTAGTAGTAGTAGTAGTAGTAGTAGTAGTTAGTAATACTGCAAAGAAGGGTTGATACGTGGTTGAATACATTCTTCGGATAGAGAAGCTGTGGAAGTTGAGACATAGAAATATGAATGAGCGTTTGTTTGTTTCTGCGGGTCAGTGGTTTTCGGCCGACGACTTATGCTTCTCTAATTTTTTTAATTTTTGCGATTTTTCAGCAAAAAGTCTAACTACCCAAAAAGTTTCAAACTTGCCATCGTTTTGTTTGGATGTATTTATATTGTTTTCGTGGTAACAAATTATCCAGAGATTGTTTCAAAGCAAATTGTTAAGTCAAAATTACGTAAACAGTCAAATATACAGCAAAGACAGTCGAAGCTTCATGAAATCAGCTCGACAAGATTGAAAAAGTTTAGCAAACATGACGACCTGCATTCGAATTAAAGCGGCAACAAGAAAATTTATATACGGTGGCGCAAAACTTTTTCTCAAAAAGCATTTTTGCAGCTCAAAACTTTTAAAGAAATCCGTTGTGTTTTGCTTCAGAAACTGAAAATGTTTGGTTTGTAGTGTGTTTAGTGGAAAAATATTCAAAACTGCATGGAAAGCAAACCCTTGTAAAAATATTGACGAAATGTTTGAATTATGAAAAATTTTGTAATGGAAAACTTCAAAAAGATTCATCTGACATGAACTGTTTGTCCTGTTGTAAATTAGCGTTTTTCTCAGAGAATTTATCTTAAGTGGTATATAAATTGAAAACTGAATGAAATTCAAGGAAATGAATTTCAAAACGAAAGTTAATTGAAATGTAATGAAGGGAAGTGAATGAACAAGAACAATCTGTTAACTACAGATGAAGGTACAAACAAGTAAGAACTCTTGCACAAGTAACAAATCCCTATTCAACACCAAAAATATTATGTAATGCTTGGTTTAAAATGGGAGTATGGGGAGTAAGGCCCCCCAGAATTCGTAAATAATTTTAAATGAATGGATGCGCATTGGGAAAATTTTCGTCTACTCTGGACAAAATTTGTCCAAAATTTCTATGTAACATTGGATATTCGTCGAAAATTTTTTGTTATTTTCAGAAAGTGTGCATATAATTTCATCCGCTTTAGCAAAAACACTGTTTCTAACCTTATCTCATCGAAGACTTTGTCGTCCTTAACGGCTTCGGCTGATATAGCAGAAATAAATTAACAAATTAATTAATAAAATATCCTTGCCTCGTAAACATCAAAGAGAAAGTCGGGTATGTAACTTTTCTATCGAAAAGCATTGTCAGTTTAAGGTCTTAGATGTGTAGTTGGTTTTGTTATGTGCAACAGTGATATAATATGATACGTATGTTATAGCTTTAAGTACGAACTGCTTAATATTAATTAGTTGAGATATGAGCGCCAAGGAAGTCGTGAAATTTTGGAAATTGGACTCAACATCTGAACACGAAAAAGTGATATGCAAATCGTCATTTTACTGGAAAGAAAACTGTCTGGATTCCTTCAAAGTCTCACTGACCGACGGACAATATGGGGCCAGTGGAGCAGGTCTTAAATTTTACGAATTCAGATTTTGTTATGGATATATAAATGTCGTAGTAATTTCTATATTCAGTTAATATATACTGTATTAACTAGTAAGAATGGTAGTTCCCTTTACTAATAGTTTACTATGACATATATCGGTTGTCAGGATGTATATCCCCCACTGGTGGATCCAGGATTTTGTGACAGGGGTGGGGTATATACTACATTTTATGGAAGGTCAGTTGGAGGACCCCCTGGAAGATGGAGACGGTTTATTATTTTACAGCAAAAATCAGGCCCACTCTTAAATCAGGCTTCGGCAGTTAGTCAGGAGAATGCCGTTTCGAAACAAGAATCCTAACTTAGGAGTGGGTACCACCGCTTTCCACATTTTTTCCAAATTAGAATGACCGGCGTGTTGTAAGAGAAGCAGGCATAGGAAAGATTGATAAGCCGATATGGGAGTTCAGCTAATGGTCCTGTGGTGTGGTTGGTTAGCACGTCTGTCCCGGGATTAGAAAGGCCGTGGTTCGAACCCCGGCTGGACCAATTCTTTACTGTCAATGGTGAGTGAAAAGCTGAACTCCCTCTTTTCTTCTCTCTTCTAGGTCATGGTTTCGTGGGTACAAGGGTGCCTGGCGCCTCCCGTTAGGGCTTGTCCTCGGTTTCTTCTTGGTCCGCCAGACCTGGTAGAAGTGCTATAGTGCATAGTTCAGAAGAAATCTTTTAAAACAGCAGCCTACTCCTAGGAAACTCCTAAATTGTCTCCTATGTTCGCTCTGAAGTACCGACTGGAAAATATTTTGAAATGCCACCCACTTTGCGTTTCATTTATCTGTCTGACTTATCTTTTCAACCAGTGCCACCAAACAAGATTGGATATATATGAAATTAGCGCTCCATTGTCTTTCCAAAATGGGGAACGTTCCTGCATCCTTGCAGAGATGAAAACATGACAGACTTTTTGGTGGCTTACTCTTCTTCTTATTTACTAGATGATGAAATCTTCTCTATAGATTGTGTTTTTATGTGTTGCTGATTCTAGTAAATGTTCACCTTGCTGCTTATTCATAAATTGCATAATTTTTGTATGCTTCTGTCTTTTGTTTCAGCCAGTGGTGATGATTTGGCAAAGCTGGCAGAAGAATCTGGTTTGGATCGTCAGAAGTTTGATGCAGAATTTTTGTCTGCATTTTCTGGTGAAAATTCGCAGAAATTCGTTTTCAGTTTGCCCAACTGGCCTAAAGCTGACCGAGTAATATATACTTCGACAAATTTCTTTACACAATATTTTACTGTTGTAAATAATTTTCTACCGTAGGCTGTGTCCGGATTTTGTTGAATTTTAGGTCTTGTAGCTTTGAACAATTGCTTTCTCATCCTTTTGAAAGTTGCTTCTGTAATTATCGACAGTCTTTCCGAGTACGCTATAAATTGCTTTTGTTGTTTCCTGTTTATTCTACTTGTCAAAACTTCTCTGTTTCAGATTGTTTGGAAGAAAGTGGTCGGGAAAAGAAACATGCTGGTTTGTTTATTTGTTTGTTTGTTTTTGAGCTGGGCCATTAAGAAGTAGCTTGGTGTGACGGATGTAAGTCACTTTTCTTAGAATTCCTGAGCACGAACCTGAAATCTGTTTTTCGATTCAGCTTTTCGTTTAGCTAAGCTTACATCAAGCTGTGTTTGACCTTGGACCCCGCCCTTTTTCAAAATCCTGGGGTGCGGGCCTACGTATATTGAAGAGTGCTGAATTCAAAAAATAAAAATATTTTATTTTTGAATTCAGCACCCTTCAGTATGCCTAGGCTCGCACCTGCCAGGATTTTGAAAAAGGGGAGGGATCCAAGGTCAAACGCAGCGGCGAGTCTGAGGGAAGGGGGTGGAGATCCCTGAAGTAGAAGACATTTTGAATTTGTTCCCAAAAATCGTGCAGTGACTGTTTAGTTCTTTCAAAACTAAAATTTATTGTTACGTAGTTTAGTTTTTATACCAAATAGCAAGAGTGTATAATAGTAAGAGTGTGACACTCTTACACTAGCATGAACAAATCATGCTAGATATGCTCGGTGCGTTAACTCGGGACCCCCCCCCCCGGAACTTCCGGGGGGGGGGGTCCCACTTTGCACTATCTACACGCTTCATATAAGTGTGTGTGTCTGCTCGCTAATTGGCCCACTAGCCTAAGGCTTACAGTAGGCATTTTATTAGTAATTTTTAATTAATTAATAATAACTTTAGTTAGGTTAATGCAATTAAAAAACTAACTCGACAACTTTGTAGCATTTTTCTGCTCTTTTCAATGATATAAAAATTGTTGCATAATACAAAAATTCGAAGGAATGTAATCTGCAACAATTTCTATATCGTTGGAATAGAGCAGAAAAAATACTACAAAGTTGTCGAGTTAGTTTTTTAATTGCATTAACCTAATTAAAGTTATTATTAATTAATTAAAAATTACTAATAAAATGCCTACTGTAAGCCTTAGGCTAATGGGCCAATTAGCGAGCAGACACACACACTTATATGAAGCGTGTAGATAGTGCAAAGTGGGACCCCCCCCCCGGAAGTTCCGGGGGGGGGGGTCCCGAGTTAACGCACCGAGCATACCTAGCATGATTTGTTCATGCTAGTGTAAGAGTGTCACACTCTTACTATTATACACTCTTGCAAATAGTAAACAAAAGTTTTTAAAGACTGCTGGTTTTGGTATAAAATTAGCAAATATTTTTCCTTTTGTCACCCTAAAAGGAGGAGATCTACATAGACCCTTGAGACTCCCCTCTCCTGGGTGCGGCCTTGCGTGCCCCCTTTGTTAAAGAATTGGTCAAAAAAATCAAACGTTATGGCAGCGAGGGAGCGCAAGAGTTTGGCAGTAATGATGAGAATTTGCATCATTTTTTTTGTTTGCCACAAATCTACATGTTAGTTCAGTCGCTTCCGTTTGTTTTCAGTATAATGTCGGTTCCATAAGACTGGACTGCTGGCAGGCGGATCAAATCCCCACTGCTGTGAATCTTTTTGCAGAATGTGTGGAAAGTCTGAGTCAAGCCCAGGCCGATCTCAGTCAAAGCCAGGCCCAGTTACAGCGTTTGCTAACTGAACGAAAGGATTTGATGGAGGTGTGAATTAAGTATACGCGTATTTTAAACAGTTCCCAAACTTATGAAAGCACCTGATGAACTTGTAAAACTAAGGAGGGGCCCGTTGCACAAAAGGTATTACCAAGAGTACATGATATAAGAGTGTGACAGCTGGCTGGCTCCATGTTATCAGAGCAAAACTATGCTCTGTTCGCTAACGGCCTACCCCCTCCCCAAATTGGACCCCAGGGAACAAAGTTAATTCGCCCGCTATGTTTGTGTTCTAAAGTTCAAAACAGACACAAAATTACACTTACGCACTGCTTGTGTTTTCGAGCTTAAGCACATAAACATAGAGCGAGTGAGCGACCCCCGTTTGGACCTTGTACCCATATTGGGACGGAGTGAGATGGGATCAATTTGGGGAGGGGGTATGCCGATAGCGAACATAGCATAGTTTTGGCTCTGACTGCACAGAGTGTTGCGCTTGTCATACTCTTATACATTATTTACTCTTGGTATTACTAATAAATTAGTGCAGCAGTATTAATGACCAAAACTATTAATGGAACCAACCAATTTTGGTGTTTTCGGTATTATTTTGTAGATAATGAAGTGAGTAATGCAAAAATGACCAAAACTTTTTATAATTTTCTCCAACTCATTAGTTTTGATCACAAATATCAGAGAAAACGCGATTTTTGAAGGTTATTCCTTTGGCTTAGTCCAAGTTTTAATTTTACACCAACTTAGAATATATAGTTCGTTAGAGCATCTCAAAAGCTACAAAACGAAGCTACATATAGAGTATATATCTCTCAGGCTCTTCCACAACTTTAGATATTTTCATTCAAACTGCTACACCAATGGACTAATCACTAATAATTTATTAGTAATACCTTTTATGCAACGGGCCCCTGGTGCACGAGTACATAATACAATGACAAGCTTTGAACCGTTTAGTCGAACTGTTTACTTTGTCAGAACTGGCTTTCAGTCAGACTGAGAAACCATCCGCATATTTTGGCAGAGTGCCAGGTTTTCTGTCGACATCTTTTAGTCGCCTTGTGAAGTGATGCTTGACTACTGACATGATACCTGATATATTCTTCGAATATAGGTTTGGTTCTGAGTTTGTTGCCTAATTTAATCTGAGAGGGAAAGCGGGGGTACTACGAATCTGCGACGAAAACAGGGTGACTCAGTAGTTGAATGGAAAAATTTTAAGACTACCTACATAAGTTCACAAAGCACTAATGTTTTTGTCGCCATAATTTTTGGCTTGTAGACATCGTCAGATTTCTAATTACACACTCCTACTTAATTAACGTAGCCTACTTAATACTTAATTACACACTCCAACGTAGCCCCAGTTTCTAATTCCGTGGGCTTTTGTCTCAAAATTCTCATTTTCTCATGACTTAGCCCAGGTTACTTTTTTGTGGGACTGTAAGGCTTAAAACAGGCTTTGTCGGTGCTGTCAATTTTATGCAGCATCAGGCAGGAATAATTAAAGTTTTTCGTTTTGAGCAAAGCATGTTAGAAACGAGCCAGTTTACTTATTAGGGAACACTGGACTGGTTTTTCAAGGTGGCGGTATCCTTTTTGGTTGGGTTTATTTGAAACGCCATAAGTAACTTTCTCCATTTATGGTTGAGAAAAAGGTCGAGGCATCATATTGAAGCTTATAGGCAGCTTATTCTACTCACTGCTTACTTAAATTGTAGCCTGTGTTTCTGGCAGGCAAGTTAAATTTAGACCGGTGACATTTAGAGCATATGTGGTTTGAAGGATATTTAAGTCAAATTCACATATGAAACGAAATTTCTGAAAATATTTTCGCAATGTAAAATGATTTTAGCTGAAGCCAAGAAACGTTTCCTTCCGAAGTACATAGTGCGGATTTTTATTCTGCCAACAGTACACGTTTCTGCAAACGTTTGAGAACTCTTAATTCAGCACAAGCATAGCATTATTGTGGTCAATGCATATATATATACACCTCCATTCAATCCCATCCAGTAGGATCGATGAACGACGACTGTCCCTAGATTTAAGCCGAATGCCATCTGGACGAAATGTGATCATGCGTGCGGACTTCAACGCCCATTCAGCATCCTGGGTGGGACCCCTTTCTTGACGACAATGAGAGAGGGAAGACTGGATGGTGGACCATCACTTTGTGTGCGCCAATGTCGGGTCAGCCACGCGAAACAGTAGGTTCACCGGTAGTCCTAGTGCGCCTGATGTGACCCTCCACCGCACCGGCCTGTCCGACAGGATAGCATGACGAACCGGAACCGACCTTGGCTCTGACGATCTGCCAGTGGAAATCGTCCTAAACGGAGACACCAGGGGGCAGTTTCATAAAACTTTTCCCCTACTCGACTCGACAACTAGACGCTGCTAGTTGTCGAGTCGAGTGCCTCAAGTGTACCATAAAACCTTCGCAGTCGAGTAGCTACTAGCACTCGACTTGCGAATCTAGCTTCTCTCAAGTTTGAACACTACGTAGTAGACTAATCGGGTTCCATAAAACTTTCGTCTTGCCTTGCTAGTATATACGCTACTAGCATCCGTCTAGTTCTCTAGTCTATTTTGACTAGAGAAGTGATAATTAAAGTTTGATAACTTTTTCATTTTTTATCAAAATAGACTCAAAATCAAGAGACAGACGTTTTTGAATCTTTTTTCGAATGTCTGCAATTTTTACAAAGTTTCATTGATATTTCAATTTTATGTGATTTTTTTACATGATTATGGGTATTTTCTGGCGAACTCGCATTCGCAGTGTTAGTCCTCGCACTAGCACTGCTAGTTTGTCGAGTCGCCGCACTCGCTTAGCTAATTTCGTCGAGTCAAGCGAAAAGTTTTATGGTACACTTGACTCGACGACTAACACTAGCATTGCGAGTCCTCGCATCCTAGTACCAGCATGCGAGTCAAAGTTTTATGGAACCGGCCCCTGGCTGCCACCCCGACAAACGAAGTTCAGCTAAAGGAAAACTAAACTGGGATGTCTTTCGGGATCACTGAAAACGAGAGCTGGAAAAATTGGACTGGGATTCAATGAATTTGACAGAAGTTCAAAACAAAACAGTCGCAGTTTTTCCAAAACTGTTAATCGAATTTTCGGCTAAATATCTAATTTGAAGCAGTGAATAAAGCTAATGAAATGTACGTGCAGTGCGACAAGAAAAAAGGAAAGTATATATAAATAAACCAACTTGTCGAGAATATATGACATTACAGTAATTCTTAGAGAAATGATTTCGTCTAAAATGGCCCTTTTTTGATTTGGTTTACGTGCTCCGTTTTTGAACCTTACAATTTCTGCATCGTCGAACTCCAATCAAGTATATCTTTTGAACAGAAAATTACGAGCTGGGAAAATTTTGTTGTTACCTTTGTTGATCAAAGCTGTATGAATGTAAGACTGAAGTCCAAAATATTTAATCTGAGCTAAGTGATCGGTCTACAGACTTATGTAATATATATTGGTATTGGAGATTTTTGTTTTGGATATTTCCGTAGATCTTCTTGATTACGGATTGCCTATGGGATTGGTTTATCCTGAGCAAACTAAAACTTATCCCATAAAATTGGTTTTATGAAATTGATTAATATTGCATGTTAGGCAGTAAATATGTAATATTTTGTAAACATGTTTTTGATATGCCAAATCCTGGGCGTATGCTTATAATTTGGCATTAAGCCTTGTAAGTATACTCCTAAGGAGAAGCTAAGTTTAGCTGATTTTTGTGTTGTTGAAGTTAAAGTTAATCCTGGCCCCAAGAAGGGTTAAATCACTACAGGCTACGATTGCACTTAAAAGCTGTAATGGCATGTCTGGGAACTTTACCTCAGGTAAATAAAAGTTAAGAGCCAAAGTATATGCACTCTGACAGGTTTAACCTAAAAATCTAGACATCAGTTTGAATATCATCTTGCTAAAGTATATACTTAGATTTTTTCTTTGGCTCTACGGCCCTTTCTGCCATTGTCTTGTGGCGCTGTTTAGGAAAGAGTACCCAGATTAAGATGTAACCTTTTTAACAACTTGAACTTTTCACTCTTAGACGATGGGAATCTAGTCAGTAGAAGGAATATATATATATGCAATTGATGATTAACTTGTTTCAACTCCAGGATTGACTATCACTCTCCAACTCTTTCGAAAATGGCCGAGTTAAATTGAACTCGCTTAGTTCCGTTAAACTCTGTCCAGAAAAGACCCCCAGACGATTATTTAGTATGTAGCGTGTTAGCAATCCTTAGGACCTTGTAGTGTGAGGTAAATCAGTTATTAGACTTGGAAATAAACGGGGTAAAAGGCTTTGGTAGTTATCTTCTATTCTTCGCTGAGCTGAAAGAGTTTTGTAGCACTCCATTTTCCTGTTAACTTGTGTCTGAAACGGTCTCTTGGTGTGTAGCAAAGTCAGTCTTGTCGTTTTATTGGATGAATCTGCCGCCACTAGCTATGTAATTGGGTTCCATGTTTGCCTTCTCGTTCTCATGTTCGGTATCTAATTTAACCACATCTCTGGTTGTAAATGCGGTTCCTGGCGAACCTGGAGATCATTCTGATACGTATTTCAGATTTTGATCATCATAAAATAGTAAAAAGCTTCTGCCCTGTAGTCACTGAAGCAAAAGCTTAATTTTCTGCTGAAATCGTTTGTCTGCGGTAGTTTTGTTTCTTAGAATTCCAGAGCATCAGCATTTGACAGTTTTGAATGCCTGCATGCAGGGTATTTTTTACAGGGGGGGGGGGCGGGGGAGCCTCCCGAAAATGACCTCCCCCCCGAAAATGCCTTCCCCCCCCGAAATCGCCCCCTCCCGGGATTTTTGCTTCCCCCCCCCCGGGAGTTTTTTTGGAGGCCCAAATTTTTGCCAAAAATAGGCCAATTTTCAAACATTTTCCGGCTTCGCCGGAGATTTTTTCGTAAAAATAGCTACTTTTAGCTTAAATCCTGGCATTTTTGAGCACTTTTTGCGTTTAACTATGCAAAATACGCCAAAAAAACCATTTTATGGCTCATTTTTGCAAAAAAATCTTCCCCCCGAAAATTTCTCCCCCCCCCGGGCCCTACCCCCCCCCCCCGGGAAGCCCCCTCCCGGAAAAAATCCCTAAAAAATACCCTGGCATGTGCTGGCGCAGCCCATTGGCTTAAGTTGGTTGTAGCAGATGGTAGCGCTACGGTACATCCATTACGTAGGTATATACTAACTATGTACAGGCAATGTGTCAATTAACTGTCTATAACTATATATCTACTAACATTTCATTATTATATTAGCTAAAACTACCTAGTCGGTTTGGCTTTAGACTAAAGTTGTGATGATGATATTATTGTGAAAGCTTCTTTCTTGTCAATGCCACAACATGAATCGATTGCTACGTATCAATATAGACAGCACTGTCATGTACAATAAAACATATATACCATATCAATTGGTTATGTATATATACAACAATACATTTCACTGAATTTTCCAATATTACATGACGTTGTACAGTATTATGTAGTATACATACAGAGTTACAAGGTTGACAACAGCAAATTGTAATAGTATATAATGTTACAGTAAACACTAGGCTCTTCAGTTGAGAAGAGTTTGGTCTATATATATTTCTTACAATAGAATAAGAAAATACAAAAAATACAAAATTCCCTGAAAACAAAATGAAATTGGATTCTTTGGCAACAGGAGCACCACTGCCACCCATATATATGTCAGAGTTGCAAACTCAGCTAGCTTTCAGTCAAAACTGATATTGAGCAAGGATATATTATATATATACACGTATAGTTTTTGTTTCGATTGTGCTTCTTGAGAAAAGTTGGCTTAAAGTTAGATAGAATTACACAAATTATGAGGCGGATCGGATAGATTAGAAAAAGTGATGGAAACATTTTCTGCGCATATAAATGAAGTAGTGTAAAGTTTAAAAGTTAGATGATAGCCCGTGGATTAGCCCTGTAGAAAATATCTGAGGTCATTGTCACAAATAATTTGTATATAATATTTAGTTACTTTTAATTTTGTTTTTACTAAAGAAATGTTAGCTTAGTGTAAAGAAGTTCAGCTTGCAAGTCGCATGAGCTTGATGCTTTTTAAGTTCAGTGTACTTTACTTACATATATGCGTATATTTGTTCGCGGACCGCCCAAATGACTCTGCTGGGTTTAAGTTTGTCGCGCCTTTTTAACAAATCAGTTCACGTAATAGAAAAGAAACACTAAACCAGTCATACAGTGTATGTGTATATATATATATATATATATATATATATATATATATATATATATATATATATATATGTATATATATATATATAATAGGTATTATTGACCTATCGCAGGCATGTAACAGAAAGTCTGGCCAATTTGGGAAGGCTCGGCTATGATTATTTAATTGCTAAAAAGGTCTTTTGTATGATTTTGACTAAGAATGCATTAATAGAGCTAGCTTGCTTTATAAGGATGAGTTTGAGCTATCTTTATACCCCACCATCGGGGAATATCTGATCTTATCTCTAAACGAGATACATTAGATTGGACTCTAGCCAAAGCTTCATGCCTGCCGAAAGCTCAGCTTTTGTCTATTTACAACAACCAACCCAGCATACATATATATACATAGCATACATAGAATATTTACCATGGAAAGCTTCTACATTAATTATTATATAATGGTTTAAAACTACCAAACTGTTAAAGTTGTCTATATCCCGTTCATTGAGCCGGCAACAGTTAATAACCAGGAGCAGTTCTGGGCGCCGGGCAATGGGTACAGTCACCCGGTGAGCCAAGTGGACCCGGGGGGCCCGGGGGACCTTGCCCGCCTCGCTTACCCGGTTGTCCAGATTTCCCCGGAGCCCCGGTTCCGCCCATAGTACCAAAACCACCTGACCTGCCGTCGGGCCCGGGAGCACCAGGCGGTCCCATTGCACCCCTGGGTCCCTGTCTTCCGGGAGGCCCGGGAGGTAAGTCGGCCATACTGGGCAAACTGCCGGGCCGACCTGGCATGCCCTTCGGTCCTGCTTTACCCGGCTGGCCGGGCCGACCTTTGGAGCCCGGTGGCCCGGGGTTACCCTGTCGCCCGGGCATGCCACGGGAACCCCTGTCCCCAGTTGGGCCGGGCGGTCCTTTGGGCCCAGGATTGCCCGGACCGCCTGGCCTCCCGGTCGGGCAGGTCATGCACATCTCCGCCGCCTCCGTATCCGGTGGCATCACCTTGCCATTTTTGCCCGGGAACCCATCGTTGCCCGGATTTCCCTTAGCCCCCGGTTCACCGTCTTCGCCTGGGTCACCGGGCGGTCCGGGCAGACCCACCTGGCAGGTGCAGCATTCACCCAAGGAATCTGGGTTCACCATGGCTCCGTAGCCGCCCATCTGTTGCCCGCCACGCCCGTACATCTGGCCAAACATCCAGGGCGTGCCACCGGTCCCGGCCCCGGCCCCGGCCCCGGCCCCGGCGCGGCTGGCCCGCCGGTTACCCCTCTGACCTTCTTCGGCCACCCACATCTCTTTGCCCAACTCTTGACTCCGCTGCTTGCAGAAGCTGATCTCTTCATAGAGATGGGTCTGCAGATTTTGCAGATAACTGTAGAGCAGGGGTAGCATGATGATGGAACTGACTACAGCCACAGTAGCCAGCACGATAGCCAGAAAAGCGGTCATTCGCAGCTGGGCCCGCTTTTCGGCCACAGATGTGGGGCTCATTTTCAGTCAGAATGGAAAAGAAATAGAATCAGAAAAAATGAAAATCTGGACAGTTTGGTTATAGTTAGTTAGGCTTAAACTCAGCACAATAGGAACTACACACAGGTGGATTGTTTGTGGCAAACACTGCCTGCAAAACTTTCAAACTAGCAGCTCCTATATATATGGGGGCAATAAATGGTGTCTGTTGTTTTCGATGACAAATAGATTGGACTTTAAGGGTTTGTTCTGAAAAACTATATCAGCAAAATTGGGTCATTTCTCTTTGCCTGCCCGTTTTTCTGTCTGATTTCTATAAATTTTCGCTTCCCCAATTCTGTCTGTCAGCATTAATTTTTGGAGAAATTTTAGAAATACACTTCAAAATTTCAGGTTATCCTAGCGCCAGCATTAATCAATGGCTGTGTGTGGTGATCCTATTGTTATTACTTCATTTTTAGAAAACTTTTAAATCATCAACACATGCATGTGTATACAGTGGTAAATACAGGAACAGTTATGTGCGGTCTGTTTCGGCACTGTTTTTTTTAAAAGAAAGCAAAAATGCTGTGATATAAAGTTGAACTTGAAAATTGTGGGTTTTTTGTCTTATTTTGTTTTCCAAAAAACATTGAAATTGTTGTTTGTAATTTGATTAAATGCACTCAGATTACAGTAGTAAAGTGTTTTTGATACTAAGATTGTAAAAAACCGTTAAGCATGTCTACCTTATCGAGATTTGTGCTGGGGGGATTAGTTGGGTGAGAGGGGGTTTTGTTCGGATTTTCGAATTTCGAATTTTTCCAGAATTCGTTGTATGTTTTTCAACAGTAGCAAGATGGCCTACACTAAATCACCCCACACCCTGTTTTAAAACAAGGATCTGTATATAGAGATTTTACAAATTTCAAAACTTTTTCCCAACTTCATTAGTGACCTAATGTTTTCACCTAAATCAGAAAAAGTATGTAATAATTCATTTTTTAAACTCTGCAATGTCAAGTTTGGTTAATTGTGATCCACCTAAACTTGTCGTCTTTGTTTTCATCTTGAAGGCCAAATCTCGACTGGAAGCAGGTTGGAGACGAAAACCAAAAATAGAAGAAATAAATTAGGAGAATCTGTCTGCGAACAATAAAAATGGATTTAAATTTCAAGTTGATTTTAAAAAACAGTTGCAAATGGTTTGCAACGTTTTTGTAAATTTGTTCCTGGACCAGCGGTGTGGTTACCGTTTAAGCTCGGACATAGTTTCTTGAAAGGGCTACCTTTTTAGAAAATTAAATTTTAAATTAATTATTTAATTATGTATTTACGTATGGTTAGTTCATTTCAACATTTCAGTTCATTGTGGTTTTATCGTATTGTAAACTTTAATTTTAGAAAGTGGAAAGTCAAGCTTCGGAGCGCGCTGAACACGAAACGCTATTGTTCGAAAAAGTAAGCTAGCTATCTTTTAGAGTGTTCAGTGTTTTGACAAATATGAGTTATATGTATCTTGGAGTACTATGGCAACTAACTTAAATATATATGTAGTTGTTATCAAGAGTGCATAATAGATAAAAGTATGACAGTAACCCATATGTTAGCAAGGGTAAATTTGTACATAAGAGCGTTGCTCTTCACGCTAACGGCCCATCCATTCCATCCCGCAGTTGCGCAGTAGAGCCCCCGCACATCAGTACCTAGTAGGCAATTGCTTTTATTGCCCCCCCCCGCAAATGTGACCTATCATTTCTTGTCACACTCTTATTAATTATGTACTCTTGATGTTGGTCAGATCGAAAGCTAAATGCAGACTCAGGTGCTGAACCCTCCCTCCATGTCACGCTGTATCCGTAGTGAGTCACACAGATTAACACAGTGCTATTATCAATGCATGAACACAGTTGCTAACGTTGTCTTGAAATTTCTTTTTGTCACAAAAGTGTCTAAATTTGGACAAAAATTGGTACCTTTACCATTTGCGACTTACACATCTATGACGTTACCGGGCTACTGACTACGGATAATGAGCAAAGAACTCGTTTTTTCAATTGAGGTGAGGTCATTATTAAGCTAAGTACTTTCCAATCAGCCTACCCATTTTAATAAACCTTTCCTAATGAGTGTCACTGCGATGAGAATTAGCATCGGGCATTTTTGTTCGCCTTAAACGTAGCGGTCTTGCCTACAAGCCTTTTTGAATGCAATAATATTCCTCATTGTTAGCATTAAACTGATGCATAGGTCCATTCTGGGTTTCTTAAAACGGCAGAATATACATACAGAATAGTAAACGAAGGATATGGCAGCACCTCCGACCCGAAAAATTTGAGCCTGAGGTGGGAATCGAACCCACAACCTTTGGCGATCTAGGCCAACGCTCTACCGATTGAACCATCCAGGCACGATCGAACCAAGCTTAAGTTTGAATTCGTTCCCAAACTGTAGTGACAAACGATCTGCTGGCATAGACAAAGCTGCAGCGAAGAATTCTAAGTTTTCTTAAAATTGTATGTAGCAGATCAGTGCAAAGCGCTCCGCCGCTACGTTGTTCGAATTGTTGAACGGCCGGATTTTTTGTTTGGCCGCTTGGTAGGTGTGACGATGAAATCCCCCATACAAGTTTTCCTCTGTGCAAATTTCCCCAGATCTTCCCATGAAAAGGCTGGAATCGCTGCATATTTTCACTGAGAAATATATTTCCCCGCTAACGTTTGTTTCCTTTTGGACAATTTGTCAGTTGTACTTCGTGATGGATGGCGGCATTAGTTCTAAATTAATTCTTTGCTTATCCAAGCAATTTTATATTATTTTTCTCCTGGTAGTGTTATTTTCAGAAGAGGGAAGATTTTATCCGAAAATAAATGTTTTTCTTATCCACAAGTAACGTATGTTGCTTGTACTTCTGTGGTATATGCACACGCATACCTTGCGAAATTAAGGGGGGTCACTTTGGTCAAAAACCGATAGTCACGGATTTCGCTCATTTTCACACATAATATGCCCCCACATGTTCTTAAAAACGACAAAATATTAGTGTTCGACATCAAACTGTGACAGAGTTATCCAGGTTCAAAGCTGTAAAACTTGAAAATTCATTTGATGAGAGCCCTGCAAGGTCAGGGGGGACCGAACGCGATCGAGAACAGGGTGGACCGATACACCAAATTAAAGCCTTTACTAAGGTAATATTTTAGTGCAGACGCGGTTCAAGGATAGCTATCCAGGCGTTCATAATGCATGCTTGAGCGACGCACCGACCTAACTTTGGAGGACTGCCCACTATAACTTTAACTCCTTTTATCTTGCACAGACAGCATTTTAGACCCATAGTTCTACGAGAAAAAGTTGCTCCTCTTTCCATTAGCTATCAATTGATGCCCAATTTGTCTATATTTGAAAAAATTTAAAAATTGGCATTTTCCACCTATGTTTACAGATCAAAGGTGCCGCCACAGCAGTCATATTCAGTATTGACGCGTTTGTTTTGACCAGACTATGTGACAGACATGGATGTATTAAAGTGCCAAGTTTGGTGATTTTTTGCCACATAATGAGTGAGAAATTATCAAAAGAACGTGAAAACTATGAAAAATGGCCACTTTTACCAAAATTTGCTCCTTTGGTGGCAAGTTTTTGAGCTTACTGTAGTCGATAGAAACTTGCGAATACTTTCATTAGACGTGTTTTTATGCTTAGAGTGCAGCAATTGGCCATTTTCTGTAGCTTTTGCCAATCGTTCGACAAGCAAAAGAGTACTGTAGGTCTTGTTTTTCATAGTCCAAAAACGCTGGATTTTCCAGATCAGTTCCAAAAGATCAATCGCCGATTAGGTTATAGTAGTTGTCAGTTCTGTTTACAGTGGTACGCCCGAACTCTCTCCATCTATTCGTGTAGGCAGCGGTGGGTGGTATACGCTAAAATCCAAGCAATATTATAGGAAAACTATATTTAGATAGTTCTCCCAGAGAGGAAGTTTGTCCTTTTCGGGCAATACTTGTTCCTTTTAGGGGGGGGGGGTGCAAATTATTTGTTCTGATGTTAGGAAGCCGAGGGAGGGTTTCTTATCCCTCTAATCCATCCGTTAGCAGTCTTAGCCGTCATAATACCATAATTTTAAGATCTCGACATCTGATTGGATTTGCTTCTCTTCCTACATGACTTGTAGGATTTGTGGCTTACTCTTCTTCTTAGTTAATAATTATTTGATGAGGAACTGCTGGTATTACCGGATAGTTCATTTTGCTAATGCCTTGCGGCATTTGTTACAGAAAGCTCTGTTTGTTCCTGCCTGCCAACATTTAGATTTTATTTTGTTTTTCGTTTAGTTTGCGTCAATACTGAATGCAAAGAAGAGGCGAATTCAGGAACTGCTGCGTGACAGTAAGCTGGGTTTTTCCTCCTTTCTAGAATGTGCTACAGGTCAGTAAGAGTGATTGCATATCTCAGTTCTAGAATGCCCTATTTGCCAATTGTGAATCTATTAATCAGCAGACTTGACAACATTGACTTTACTTACAGTAATGCGTAAGGCTTTATGACTGTGCATTATGAAACTTCGGTTATTAGGACCCCATTGTGTTACCTAAAGTCCTTTGAGATTATACGATTTGCTTGCCTGATTTTTTTGCTGTTCTGCTGGAGGAAACAGTCAAAGACTTTGCAGATGATTCATACCTAGGTGCCTACCCTGCTAGTTTTAAGCTTTAATTAGCAGGCTTACAAGCTTCGCTCTCACATGTTCAGTTCATTGTGTATACATCTCTATATGCAGCAGAAGTTAATGCCCCCCCCCTTTAAGATTCCTAATTTTCCAGGGGGCTCCATTACAGTGTTTAATTGTTTTCTCAGGTTACGAAGTGCAGTAAGTTCCGTCCTTGATTTAGAGAGAAATCGCCTTGAACGATACGGGACTATTTATGCATATATATATATATATATATATATACAAGTAGGAAAAATGCTCCTTGCAGTCGCATGTAAAATGCAATATGAGCTAAGGGCAGCATTTAAATACGTAAAAGACAAGAGTTAAAATACTTAATATGAGCCAGCATCTAAATGGGTAGAAGACAAGATTCAAAATGCTTAATATGAGCCAGCATTTAAATGTCTAAAAGACAAGATTTAAATGCTTAATATGAGCAGCTCGCTTTCTCGGGCTCATATTGACGCCTTCAAGCTTGTAAGTAAACCTCAAGGTACTCAGTGAGGGTCAAGAAATGTCGACTAAAATGTATATACACATCTCCTGACCTAAACGCCTCTATTAGTCGCTATAAAGACAACTGCAGGAACTGTCAGATCCTTATTCAGCACGTAATCGTAATAACGTTATAGCTCTAGCCCCGCATATTATAGCGCTTGTTATATTACGTTATATATATAGTTTAGCTTACATACTAGTGCGATTTCAGCTGGCAGCTTGCTATAACTGACTTCTGAAAAAAAGATGAGCTGGACTGTAAAAACAGAAAT
>JASAND010013755.1:0-13649 GCA_030248195.1 Trissonchulus latispiculum
GTACTTGGCATTACAAATCTGTTGATACTTGCAATAATCTCTTTCATTTTTGTTTTAGGAATTATGGATCTTGTTTACGACAATTTAGTATTATTTTGCAACGACATGAAGGCTGAGCCTGTATTGGATTATCTATTGGAAGTGGGATTACTTTCTCCCAACGTGGCGGAGGACCTCAGGCGTCGGACGCCTGACCATGAAAGAAATATGGATATTATAGCAACGCTTAATCGACACGGAGCGAATGCCTCGATTTTATTTCGAGAGGCACTGCGGAAATCTGGACAGCACGACCTCATGATGATCTTGCCTGGACCAGATCAGCCATTACAGAGGGGCGTTACCTGGAAGGTTTACTCACGTCTACGGAAACTTCAACTACAAGGTCAGGAAATATTCGAATCTATGGAAACCGCCAGGATTGACATTGCATATGCGCTGGGGCCTCTGGACTGCGACGTTCGATCGGTGGACTTTACGGAATGGTTGGGAAACCACCCCTGTAAACGATGGACTGTTCCCGAATGGCTCATTACACCGTGGAATCACTATGACTGCAACCATTAACTAAATTTCTGCTGTATATCTAACTTACCTTGTATAATATGTAGTCACTTGTAAACCCTGCTGTATATTGCTTGAAATAAACATTTTCCGCCAGTTACTCTGGCTAGAGAATTTTAAATTCTCTTTTCATAAAATACTAACAACCAACCTCAAATAAACAAACTTTGCATTTTCATCACAAATTGTTAGCCACGTACAGAGCGGAGCTCAGGTTGGAGAGAAAAACTAAGTTCGTATTTGAATTCTACTATAGATAAGCTTTTCCCGTTAAAAATAACGAATTTTCCATTTCAAGCTAAGGTCAGCAATGGTTCCTGTCTAGGGCTAGGTACAAAACGGAGCTTAGGTAATACAAGAAAACTAAGCTCATATTTTAATTCTACATGGTCGAAAACCCCCTAGATAAAGTTTTCCTGGCGAAAATTGAGAACTTTCAATTTTAAGCTTAGGTCTGCCATGGTTCCGGTCATGGGCTAGGTACAGATTGGAGCTTAGCTAATCCAAGAAAACTAAGCTCATATT
The DNA here is from genome assembly GCA_030248195.1 of Trissonchulus latispiculum. Taxonomy (NCBI): domain Eukaryota; kingdom Metazoa; phylum Nematoda; class Enoplea; order Enoplida; family Ironidae; genus Trissonchulus; species Trissonchulus latispiculum. The sequence goes on from JASAND010013755.1 coordinate 1,090, forward strand.
CTAATTCTACATGCCCAAAAACCCTATACACAAACTTTTCCGTTAAAAATAACGAATTTTCAATTTTATGCTTGGGTCAGCCATGGTTCCGGTCATGGGTTAGCTACAGCGTGGAGCTTAGGTTATAGAGGAAAACTAAGCTCATATTTGAATTCTACATGCCCAAAAACCCTATAGATAAGCTTTTCCCGTTAAAAATAGCGAATTTTCAATTTTAAACTTGGGTCAGCCATGGTTCCGGTCTCCCAGAAGCTACAGCTGAGCCTCCTCCTCCCCCAGCGCCGCATTCACCACATTCACCACATCCTCCTCCTCCTCCCTCAGCGCCACATGCACCACATTCACCACATCCTCCTCCTCCTCCCTCAGCGCCACATTCACCACATTCACCACATCCTCCTCCTCCTCCCTCAGCGCCACATGCACCACATTCACCACATCCTCCTCCTCCTCCCTCAGCGCCACATGCACCACATTCACCACATCCTCCTCCTCCTCCTCCCCCAAACGATACACGTGGTGCTGACCTATTACTACTATTCCCAAATTTTCAGAAATCGCGGGGCCGCTAAATGAGTTGACAAAGGTCGATTCACATTTCACTGGACAGACGTCGCCCAAAAATCATTCCAGTGCTTGAAAGATGCCCTTGCTCAACGCACACTTCTTTTCCACCCATCGCCTGAGGGAAGTCTGGTTCTCACAACCGATGCCTCCCAGTCTGCTATTGGTGCTTCCCTGCAGCAAGTTGTACAAGGGAAGATGGAACCTCTTGAGTTCTACTCTAAAAAGCTCACATCTCTGGAATCCCAAAAATCAGCATTTGACCGAGAACTACTTGCTGTTTGTCTCTCTGAAGCATTTCCAATGGTTGGCTGGTCACACGTTCGCAATCAGAACCAATCACAAGCCTCTTCTAAAAATATTTCAGATGAAGAATCCTTCGCCTCAGCAGTCCCGATGGATCTCTTTCATTTCTGAATTTGGTTGCAACATTCAACACATATCAGGTGCGGATAATGTAGTAGCTGATGCATTGTCCAGGTCCATAAACGCAATTTCGCTGGAAGACGAACTCAGTTTGGCAAAAGAACAAAGAAAAGACCTGAGTCTTAAAAGTTTCTTTGAGTCCACTTCATTACCACTATCACACACTGACACAACCGACCCAAACTTTGCCTTGATCACCGACGCCCAGCATCGTCCTTACATCCCATCCCACCTTCGTCGCGAACTAATTGACCGTCTTCACAAGCTGTCACATCCAGGAGTTAAAGCAACAACTAAACTGATCTCTCAGCGCTATGTGTGGCCGGGCATGAACAAAGACATCACGCAATTCGTTCAACTTTGTCGATCGTGCCAGTCGTCAAAGATCACACGTCACACAAAGTCGCCCATTGGGGACATTCCTACGATTGCTCGGTTCCATACTGTCCATGTGGACATAGTAGGACCCTTGCCTCCATCCGGTGGTAAGAGATATCTCCTCACCATGATTGACCGCTTCACATCATAGATGGAAGTAGTTCCTATATCGTCCATCAGTGCCGATGTGGTCGCTAAAGCCTTGGTGTACCATTGGGTCAGTCGCTTTGGTGTTCCCTCCATCATCATCACGGACCGGGGAACGCAGTTTGAATCGCATGTGTGGAACTATTTGCTATCACGGTTGGGCATACAGCGTCGCCGAACAACTGCCTATCATCCGCAATGTGATGGGATGATAGAGCGTTTCCACCGAGCACTCAAGAACTCTGCGCTGCGTTTGCAACAAAAGAAACTGGCTCGACAGCCTGCCACTGGTACTGCTGGGCCTGCGTTCCACTATTGGCTCCCATGGCATATCTCCGTCTCAAATGGTATACGGATCTGACCTTACATTGCCTGGTGATTTCTTTTGTCAATCAAAACCACATGACAATGTTCCCGTATTCATTGCCGACTTATTCTCCAAAGTGTCACTATTTCGCCCACCAAAGAGACAGCATCTAAATCACTCCTTTCTTCCGGACTTTTCTATATCCGAATACGCCTGGTTAAAGAAAGCAATCATTCACTCATCATTAGAACCCCCGTATTCAGGTCCTTACCGAATTCTCGAACGTAACTCCAAGACGTTGACCCTATCTCTTCATGGGGAACCTGTAAGAGTGTCAATTGACAGAACTAAACCCGCTTTAATTTGGCAAGAGTCTGAAACTATGGTTTCTGGCAAAGAGACTGAAAGTGACAATGTATTTCAAGAAAGTAAATCTCACAAAGGGAAAAGAGTCACCTTTAATTTACAGCCACTTATTATACATATTTGATATCGCTCCGCTCTTCATGGGGGGAGTTATGTAACGTCTGAAGCACATCTTATTATTCAATTTTATCTGCCATTATTATCATTATATTTATTCTCTGGAAAAAAGGATAGATTGCAAGAAGATCTGTTCTACATATCTAGAAATGCTATTGAGTAGTAGTTGAGTTTATATGAATTAAAGCCACGTATTCCATTGCATATGCAGTATTCCATGCTAGTGCTTTGGGATGGCGTTGGCTGTTTTGGATGTTTAACTTTAGTAATCAACTAAATTCGATGGTAGGCAGCATTATCTGTTTGATTTTGATAGAAAGAATTAATAAACGTTTACATCTGCGTCTTAAATTTAACCGATAATGGGATCTGAGCAGATACAAAAACAAAGAACGAAGGTATCTAGAAAAAACTGAAGCGACATGACGGACGTAACGTGGCCGAAATTATGTATGTGCTGTATATTTGTAACATTTACGTCAAATGCAGCAATTTATGTCAAAACATATATTGTTGCAATTTTAATATGTCATGAGGCTTAAGGACTTTGGTTCATTTTATCAATCCATGTTGAGTATCTTACCTTTGAGTTAAAAATTTTGCATAGAAATAGTTTCGTAAGCAATGCTTTTGCTTTGTGTAGCAATGCTTTTGCTGAATTTTGTGTCTCGGATTATTGTTGCAAACTATTGAATTTTAAACAGCAATGAACGTGTATTTTCCTCGTTAAATGCAGCATCTTAATGTCGGATGGAATGGAAGTATAAATGGACGAGCAGAAAGTAAGATAGCAGTTGATGAGACATCTAAAATTGAGCAATTTAATTAAAGAACTGAATTCAATTGATAATGATTCTCTATCAGTCGTCGACTTTAATTATAATCTACAATAAGATGCAAATTTTGCGGTATGTTTTGCAGAATTTATTGATTCTCCAAGAGGTATACAAGGTTAGTAAGAAATGAACTACGACAAGTGTTTCCTGTTGAGAATACATACCTAGCTGTTTGTCGTCGTAGACAATGCAAGGGTGCTACTGAAATTTGCTAACTTTCGAAAAATCCAAATGCATAATGCATGTACGGGTTTTCAGTGGCGCTGAACACGAATCTGAAATCATTTCATGCAGCTTTTCGTTAGCTTAGTATAAGCTGAAATGCTAAGCTTACAACTTTAGCTTAGCAAACGAAACGCTGAATCGAAAAATGCATTTCTGATTTGTACTCATCGTGCTCAGCATCAGTGAAAACCCTTGTTTGATGCATGATATGAAAATGATGGATACCCTTCTTATGTGCCGTAGCTTGAAATAGAATTTAAAACCCAGTTTATTTTCCAATCAACCGTTCCTTTGCCAAAAACATTGCATTTTGGAAGGGTTTTGTTTGGGATGGTGTTCCCTTTGCGCACAAGTAGTATACAGGGAGCAGATGACAGGGGGAGCATGTTGCTCCTCAACAGGGGTTGAAGATAGCTCCCTCTATAGGGGGAGCAACATGAGGGAGCAGCCTGGGGGAGGCAGATCCCCTCGCTCCCTCTGTAAATAGAGCAACACGAGGAAGCAACATGTGTTGATGTGCTGAAGATAGCTCCCCCTGCTGGGAGAGCAACATGAGGGAGTAACACAAGAGAGGAACATGTGTTGAAGAAAGCTCCCTTTGTAGGGGGAGTAACATGAGGGAGCAGCATGGTGGAGTCAGATCCCTCGCTCCCTCTGTAGGGGGAGCAACACGAGGGAGGAACATGTGTTGCAGATAGCTCTCTTTGTAGGGGGAGCGACCCTCTCTCGCTCCCTCTGTCAGGTGAGCAACACAAGGAGCAACAGTGAGGGACTGTATGCTATTTCTCCAGAGAGAAAACAAGTGCACAAAAGGAATAGAGTCCGGGCCAGCCCATGCTAAGTACTGCTTTTGAAGAGCAGTATTGAAACTTTAATTTAGTGTCTGCCTCAAACAACGTCTTTCTTATGTTTTGTTTTCTTATTAGTTTGTTATCTGCGAACTATGTATGCAGTCACATAAGATTGGTGAAACCTGTCCAATGAATCTACATTCTTTTGTGTGACTCTGATTGGTTCATGTAGTTTAACTTATTGTGACTATACCTGAACGGGAGAATAGATTTCACTGACCCTTGTAGAGGACAACTTCGGGAGCCCCTTGACCCATTTCTCCAAATTTTAACTTCTGCGTATAACAGCTACATATGCAATATACCTTTTATTCCAGTGCTATCTATTATGGGCATTGAAGCAAACTCAAATTCGCTACTCCATCTATGGCACTGGTTGATTAGCCGATCTTCTTGCGAAGGTTACTTGGACGCTTGACACTCCCTTTCACGCAACTTCAAACTATCCTGGTAGAGATAGAGGCTGTCATGAATACACGTCCATTGCTCTATGTCGATTCTGATTTCCAGTCCGGGTACTACTTGACACCCGTCCATTTCACCACATCAAATCACTGCCAGTCACTCAGTCAGAGAGTATTCACGATCCTGACCTTGTCAACACATTGTCATCGGCTGAACAGCTACTGTATCGAAGAAATGTCAAGAGCATTTGAATCAATTTTGAAAACTCTAGAAAAACAACTACTTACTATTAAGCCTGTGAGAACAACATCGACGTCAACTCAAAGTTCCACGAAGACGGGAAGCTGAGTTTCCATGGATAAACGACATTGTTCACATAAAGGAAAACTCTCCAGGAGGAAATTGGGACAAATATGGGACAAATCGAAGAATCCATCAAAAATACAGACGGTCAAATCTGCTCTGTGAAGGTTCTACTAGCATCCGGCAACAAGTTAACACGTTCTGTTTTACAATGCTTATCCTCTGGAAACTTCTCTAGAAGGCGTCAGTGCTTCTGAAGAACCAGCTACACCGACGACAGAGTCAAGTGCACCTGCACTGCACCAACAACAAAGCAGATTACCCTTGGACAACAGGGAATGCTGGGGATTCCTGCCGCTGGTACGAAAACAAAGTCATCAACTGTTTTCATGCAAAAGGAAAGTTATACAAGCCGTTCGGAAAGCAAATGGAAAGCAATCTTGGAAACACAGCCAAGTGCAACTAGACAAAACTTCATGCACCTCCCTGACTACTCAATTCGGAAGAAATCAGACATGGCCAAATGTGAATACGTCGAATGGAAGGGTTTCAAAGGATGGAACGGCCGCTTCTTAAGTGAAGATCAAGAAATCGGGCTGAGTTGGGATTCAACAAATCCTGATCAAACTGACATGTGCGATGGACTTCATGGAATTCGCACCGACAAAGGTATACCAATAATTATTTCTATGGATCCTGGTCTCAAGAAACGAGTTGCCATAGAGTCTCCGCAGAACTGCGACAATTCACCTGGCCATTTACTACATGTGTGGCCGTGCACTCCGATCGACCGATTCATTGTCAAACCGATGAAACAACCTAGCTGCACGGAATGGATTCTAATGAACGTTTCACTACAAGATGTCTGGATGATGGCTATCTAGATCCGACAACTAACATCATTTATCAGAACTCCGCTCCAGCTTCTTGCTCACTAAAAAAATTCACCTACACAACGAAAACAACTACGTCTTCATCTATTATTCCGCCAATGGTACCATATCATCCTATCACGGATCAATTTTGCTGCATCCATACCAGAATAGCATAAAACTGTACCACAACTTCAAGGAAATAATTTATACACCACTGGTAATGTACTCTGTTAATGAACTAAGTGCACACGTTAGTTTAAACGATCTGTACGCATCAATGGAAGAAACCAGCAGTATCCTGGATAAACCAGCTGACATTTCAGATAGTAGACCAGCAAACGACGTTGCCACAAAGATTAATAGAATAATATAAAATCTGGATAGATACACACCTTGGGGTCTTCTGAGCAAGTGGATCAGCAATGCTAAAGAGATTTGGGTATACAGTTGCTGTACCTGTATCACAGTGTTTGTCTTTTGGAAATTACTCCTGTCCCAACTACAGTTGTTGACCGGCCGAGGAAAACCCGGCCGGCCGGCCCACTATGCCGCCAATCCGGCCGGCCCGGCCGGCCGGCCGGTCTTCAGAAAAATGACACTACTTGATATTGTCTGCTATATATAACCAGGAGAACTGTATGAATTTTCATGCTAAAAATTTTGCAAAATAGACGAAAAACAGGGCAAAAATGGGACCGGCCGGACTTTTTTGACCGACCGGCCGGCCGGCCTGTTTGACCCGGCCAGCCGGCCGACCCGGCCGGGTTCACAAACCCGGCCGGCAGGGTCCGGCCGGCCGAGTCAAAAAACCGGCCGGGCAACGCTAGTCCCAACTACTACCATTTGCCAAGAAACTACCAAAGAGCATGATTGTAACTACCAAACGAAGCAAAACCACTGATGAAATGCAAGAATTGCATGGACCTGTGAATAAAACGATTGCAATTGAAGATTCTATTAAACATTTTTCTTTAAGTTGTCGAACTTCACACTTTCGCTCTGCGGTAGTGTCGTTTCATTCGAACGATATAGCCTTGATTATTTTTGTTTGCGTTATGCATATGTTATTACTTCTTTTCTCTCACCACTTTTCCCAGACATTTGCAATCATGAGAAACATTGCTTATTTCCATAAATCCTGGTTAGTATATAATCTTAACTTGCAGAACTATTATGTATTACTAAAGATTTAACTTGGAAGAAAGAAAGAAACCAATTCAGCGTGTAATATCCTGTTTGATTCACCACAAAGACGAATAAAATTTAGCCAGATCCTTTTCATGAAAGAGCTAAAAGAAGGAGGTCAACGGAAAATGTTTTGTATAGAGTAATAAACGAATTAAATATAATTTCAATTTACTTTTGATTACGCTCTAATCCTTCCTAAAAAAACTCATACAAATAAAGAAAAGCTGCAAATGAAGACAGCAGTGGTTGATAAAAGATTTCTCATAAGCAGAAGGTAAGAAGACTAGAAGCTGAGAGGCTATAAGGATGTCTAGTAGCTATTTGGAAGAGAGTTAGGAGACCTCATATTCCCGTTTCAAAGGATTTCTCCTAAGTTTAGCTGGCGAAACGACTAAGTTATGAGAAAGGTAGTAGTTAAGTACTCCTAACATAAGGGAACGTTTTGAAACTGAATTCTCCTAGATGGCCACCTAAACAGAACGTAGAAGCAAACCTAGCGTCGTCTGGAAAATATTTTGCAACGAGCAATTTTCTGATATGTCGGCAAATTGGCAAATTGTGATTCTCGTCAGATTTTCTACTTCACTTTTGGCGTTTTTGATATTGTTTGATAAAGTTTTTTCCTTGCCACAACCTGTTGCAGACGTTCTGAATATATTCAACGTAATTTTGTCTGCGAGTTCTCCCAAACGCTAATTGCATAACTTGTTAATCATGCGTTCTATGGTAATTTCTGAGCACATTTTTTAACAAACTCAAAGTGTAACATTTCTTTGGAGGAACTAAAAAGTTTCCATATGTCTCAAACGATTACACTAAATATGAAGAACCGGCTAGTTGGTTGGGCTTCAACGTCTGTTTAAATTTTAACTTGTTGTTAGACTGTGGTGTTTAAAATCCGCAGACAAATAGAACTCCATTGCAATGGTTTGCACGCGGTCGCTCTAATTGCTCAACTGCGACATATTAGATCAGTTAATTATTGATTTCAAGTTGAATTTTCAACCTTTCAAATACATGATTTTTATGTTTGTTGGCACTAATTATTTCTAGTTTAAGGGGGTTGTAGCTTTTTGGCCTATCTTCTGAACATCTCCGGTTTTGCTCATTTTCACATATTTTGTACTCTCCATGGGTCTTCAAAGCAAGACAATAGCGTTTAGCGTCATATAACTCTATCGTTGTGTAGATCCCTTCAAATGTGACCTGAAATTGGTAAACATTAGGAAAATTAAAATGTTAATAAATAGCAAACTTATGAAGGTAAGGTAACAAGCTAAAAAACTGGACACAAAATTGTGTATTTTTTTCAAAAATTTTTGATTTCATTTTTATTCTTTAATGCACCTCAGTTTCATCTTTCACCCCTTTTTATTTAATTTTCATTGACTTTCATTAACCATTTTCACACTTTTCCTATTGGTTTGTATGTCAGTTTCCGTTCGAAATCGAAAGTCGTCAAGATTGGTAGAAGCAAGAATTTTTAGACTGAACTTTTCTGCCCTTTCGGCTCTTTTGATCTTTAATGGTTTCAAGAGACAAAACAGTCAGTGTTTAAATCTCCAGAATATAGACAAATTGAGTAACGTTCACCAGCTAATGATGTTATGAAATCCTTTTCTAACTAAAACTATTAAACTTAAAACGTGAAAATGTGAACGTCTGAGCGGGTTAAACTTTGATGCACAATTCACAATTAACAATTCACAATTCACAGTGCGCAATGTTAAGTTCACCATTAAAGAATATATTAGAAACGACTCGCTGGTGTAAAATAAAAGTTTTGATTTAGCAGGCTCATACAGAGCGTGTGAATTTAAGATCCCTAAGTGAGTTTAAGAATCAGAATGCACAAATGACTAGTTTATTTCAAATAATTTATATTACGAGCAATTAAAAAGAAATTCAACAATGCACTAAAGCAAAAGCGACCGTGTATATCTAAAAGGTCTCCCCCCCTTATACCTAGACCAACCTTTAATCCTGCTCCAGTCCTGGTGGGATCATTTTGAGGATGGAATTCAATAAAAAGGGTGACCGAAAATGATGAAAATTTCGCCCTTTAAATATCGGTTAAACTAATTTACATATTACGAAAATGTCATCTAATTTGCGTATTCATTCCAAAGTCCTAAACTTTTCCATCATATGGAAATTTGGAAATTTCCACAAAATACCCCCTCCTTTGAAAGCACGCGCCCTCGCCGTGGTCCAAGCAGTCAGTAGAATAAAATTATAGTTAACCTAGCTAACCTAGCTACTAGTACATAATAAAACAAATTTTAGTAAACGAACAAAAACCTAAAACAGCATCTCGCACACGCGGACTCCCCTGCCCGAAGACGACAATTCCACTACTGGCTTAGCGGGCACGTGTAAAAATACACCGAAACCTCCGGGACAGACAAAATACGGAACAACATATATACAGAGAAGGAAAGAAGGACCACAAGGCGAGGCATCCTCACAAAAGAGGGGCTATTCTGAAAGTTTTTACCAAATATATTCTGAACCTCGGAACAAATATTCCGGAACCTCCGACAACAAAAACTTTCCCGAACCTTGAACTAGTATTGAAAATGACAACAACGAAACCACAAGTGAAAGTTGGAAAAATATCGACACAATAAAGTAGGCAGTATCGCAGTAACAAACAGTATATAACAAAACAGAAATTATACTGGCATACAGTGAACAAGTTTAATGGGGAGATGGACAGGGAGGAACTGGTGTGCCACAGGACATTACAAAACAGTCAAATGATGCACCAAGAATTTGTCTGTCAAAAACAATCAGATCTTCAGCAATACCGGGAGAGGGGAGAGGCGACGCACCCTGATCGGTCGTCAAACCCGCCGCAGCCAAGGGAACTGATTCCACGGAAGGACCAGGGTCCACCCCCGATCCCCCACGGATGACAGTCCCCCCCCAAGCCCGCGGATCCTGACAGCAACATGGGCGCCGAACCAAGAGTGGAAACATTGGTCACTAAGCCCACAACAACCAAGATTCCGTTCTGTTGACCGCTCGCCGTTGGGCTACAGCCACCCGGGCTGACTATAGCCTTCAGCAGGACAGTCAAATCTGAACCGAAATCCCCGCCGCACATACCACATCCGCATCCGCCGCTAACCGTCCCAGAAACCACAGCCCGAACACATCCGGAACTGACGCTAACCAGACCAGCATCTGAACCTCCTCCAGCCACAAGGGAGGCCGGAGCCTCCACTAGCCAAGCAGAAGTCCTACACTTAGGCCCAAAATTACACCCAGAACCAGAACCCAGAGGATATATTAGAACCTCCACCAAATCGCTAACGGGAGCAGAACCTGAGCCTCTGCCAGCCTGAACAAAGGTTAGACCGCTACCCGCCAGGTAGACCCTCAACCTCCGCCAACAGACCAGATCCATAACCTCCGACAGGTCTGCGCCAGAAAAATCAAACCGATCAACCCAAAACCGTCCAATCAAGAACGTCCGACAATCAGATCAGATAGATGCCCACCCGAACCTTCGATGAGCAGAGCACACCGTGACCATCTTCGCAGTCAGCCAGCCAAATCGGAAACGGCACACCAGCTCCATGGGGATGGGAGGGATTGCACTATATATAACACACAGAGAAAGAACAAAAGCAAACTACATGTAGCAGAGACGGTATACACTAACAACAAACTTGAAGGAAACATTTTCCCACAGTCTATGATCCCTGCAACTACGGAAAAGCGGTCAACCTCTTTAAAGTGAAATACTCGGATATTAAATTTAAAATACGGCAAGTGGTTCTCCTCGCAAACCACCTTCTGAATTCCAGCAAATCCTTCAAAATGAAAAAATTTAAGTGGAAAAAACTACCTCACACAAATATATCCTGAACTTCAACCATGGTCACAGTAATCTGAAAAGCTAGACACGACAAGTGCAAAGTGGAAATAATTTTGAATGGTGCAAAATTTTGGAGGCGGAAAATGACGAATTTGTAAGCAACGAGGGTTAAGCCCCTCTTTTAAATAACAAGGTGGCTTTGAAAATTAAGTCTAAAACAATTTTTTGGTTTGACCATGGGTCAACTGGTCAAACCAAGGATTCGTACAGGAGTGCAAGATTAGAGGTTGGTCCAACTCAGTCCTAAATTTTGAAAGTGGGATCTCAAAATCTGCTCAATGTACACGGTCGCCAGTTTGTAAAATAAAAGTTTCGATTTAGCAGGCTCATACAGAGCGTGTGAATTTAAGATCCCTAAGTGAGTTTAAGAATCAGAATGCACAAATGACTAGTTTATTTCAAATAATTTATATTACGAGCAATTAAAAAGAAATTCAACAAAGCACTAAAGCAAAAGCGACCGTGTATATCCAAAAGGTCTCCCCCCCTTATACCTAGACCAACCTTTAATCCTGCTCCAGTCCTGGAGGGATCATTTTGAGGATGGAATTCAATAAAAAGGGTGACCGAAAATGATGAAAATTTCGCCCTTTAAATATCGGTTAAACTAATTTACATATTACGAAAATGTCATCTAATTTGCGTATTCATTCCAAAGTCCTAAACTTTTCCATCATATGGAAATTTGGAAATTTCCACACTGGCTATCCCAGAGTCATATTAGCTAAAGTGCATACTACATAATGATAAAAGTATGCCACAATGCCAGTATGCCTCTCTGTTATCAAAGCGAAAACTATGCATGCTCTGTTCGCTAATAGCTGCCCCTCCCAGCAAATTAGACCTATCGCTTCAAAGAAATTCATGCCCAAAATTTATGTTCTAAGGCTCGAAACAGGCACAAAATTCGTACACAGACTGATTGTATTTTCGAACTTAAGCATGTAATCTTAGAGCTAGTGAGCGTACCCCCGTTTCGACCAGATACATACTTGATGGGGTCACCACGGGGATAATTTGCGGAGGAGGGGTCGGGGTCAGCCGTTAGTGAACAGAGCATAGTTTTTCTCTGATAACCGAGAGTGTGCCTAGTGGCATACTGTGGTTAGTGACTGGCTAATATATTATTTTTCTAGGCCTACTATAATGTGAAGGGGGGACGGGGACACAATTAAACCGAATTTGGTAAATGCAAAGATGAAATCAAAGGAGCGGTAGTTGAAAAATTAAATTGATTTTATTTATCAACAGTGCAATCAACGTAAGCGAAAGGGGGGGCGGGTTCTGCAAAATTAAAGTTTGGTTCAGTTTCAAGAAATCATCAGATACTCACTTCCATGTATTAAAATCGTGTACTACCATGCACAAAAAATCTTGTTTTCAGGGAAATAAAGGAATAATGAAGATGTGGGGGCGGAAAACTTTAACTGAATTTTCTCTCGGCGGCAATCACAGGTCCAAGCCCCTCCCAACCCAGACAATGTACAAGCCCTACTGCCGTCAGCGGCAAGGGGTAAGAAAAAATTGGGCAAGGGATAAACCAAAATGGCCGGAAAAATAGGTTTTCGCACCGAAATTTCAAAAACTTTCAGGCTTCACCGAAATTTTTTACTAAAATTGCTTACTTTTTTCCATAAAATAGATAAAATTTTGAAAATTTCTTCTAAAATTTGATAATTTTTGTTC
>JASAND010013757.1:0-86342 GCA_030248195.1 Trissonchulus latispiculum
ACTTGCTCACGCAGGTGCTGGGGAAGTTTTGAGAATTGGCTCGCAGAAGTTTGCTCAACCTCAGGTCGGGATAGCTCTCACTGAGGTTCTAGGAGCAAACTTTATTTCGCTTATGGTAGGACACTCCCACCTCGGATGGTACTCATTGCTGATCTGTGGCTTCCCGATTTCTATGGTGACCATCCCTTGAATCGGCCGGTAGTAGAACTTTTGGAAGACTCAGATTTGTGACAAGAACTGGTTTCCTCTCGAGCCGGAGTCGCGTGACACGGTACTGAGGAAGTTACAGCTTTGAGGGAGCAAAACAGACGCTTAATAAATAGACTCTTAACAGCACACGCAAAATAGTCCACAAGCAAACGATTTATTGCAAAATTACTTACAGGGGGTGGCTAGCTACTGTTAGTAATGTTATATTGCCTACGCTGCGGTAGGAAGAACATCGCTAATTTCTAGGTTAGTGTGTGGAGACGCTGTTACAGTGATTGGTGGCTGTTTTGCAGACTTTCTTGTAGCAGGAAGAATGCTAAATCTTTATGTCTACGTATCTACAGGTATCCCCTACGATGTAATTCTAGGAACAAGTGCCCTAGAAGCGTTAGGGGGGGTGTGTAAATCTCTACCCAGATAGGACGGAAATAGGTGGTTCAATGAGAGAGACTGTCGAAATCGCCGGAATAAACGGCAGCACAGTAAGCACCGTTGACAAATTCTCGGGGAGAAATAAAACGTTGGATGTCCTGCCTACGTGTCTGGGCAGCTACATTTGCCAAGTAAAATTACCACAAGAAGTGGAAATCCCGCCTTGGACAGAAGCAGTCCTGAGAGCAGAAGTGGGATGTGCCCCTGATAATAGCATATGCTTAATTGAGCCCAGCGATGATTTACTGGGTCGATACGGTTTGGTCTCTGCTACCGTGGTAGTGACAACGGAATACAATGGTGTACCAGTTCTGGTATCAAATGCATCTCTAGATACAGTCAAATTACATAAGGGTACTAGCATGGGGACATTCTCTATGTTAAAGGAAACAGACGTGCAACAGGTCTGTCTGAGTGAACACGGAGGGGCTAAGGATGTTTTTAACGACGTTCTTATGGGGTTACACTTTACTGAGTCTGCTTTAAGCTCCCAGGAACAACATAAGCTGACACAATTGTTGGATTCTTATTCTGAGATTTTTTCAAAGAGCGAATTTGATCTGGGTCAGTGTTCCCTAGTGGAGCATACGGTTAATACGGTCGAATCACCCCGTTAATCCTAACCACATACCTGAAACACAGCGGGAACAAGTGCGAACACAAATAGAGACCCTGGAGACTCAGGAATTATACGTATGAGTGCGAGCCCTTGGTCTAGTCCTATAATCCTTGTCAATAAGAAGGATGGAGGACTTCGGATTTTCGTTGATTTCAGGATATTAAATATATTAAATTAAAAGTAACTGTGGGAGACTATTACCCCATTCCCAGGGTAGACGAAACACTTGAGTACTTGGGCAAAGCAAAATATTTTTCTACGATGGATTTAGCTTCAGGCTACCATCAAATCAGTGTAGCCCCAGAGATTATTCAAAAGACAGCGTTTTGTACATCTTTTGGATTGTATGAGTATACAGAATGCCGTTCGGACTCAAAAATGCCCCCAGTATATTTCAGCGTACGATGGAATTACTTTTAGTCTGTCTGCAGTACCAAAACTGTCTAGTGTATATCGACGATATTATAGTATACACAGCAGATTATGATTCCCACCTGGCGGCACTGCAAAGTGTTTTTAATCGTCTGCGATCGTTTAATCTTCTTACTACAGGCGTTTTATCAAGCACTGTGCTACGATTGCAAAGCCGTTGCACCGCTTAACAGCTAAAAATTCTCCATTTCAATGGATGGCTGACTGGAAGGATGCCTTCTCGGTGCTAAAAGACAGCTTGGTGTCAGCTCCTATTTTAGGGTTTCCTGACTTCGAAGCACAATTTATACTCTCTACTGATGCTTCAGGGTACGGTATAGGTGCCGTGCTAGGCTAACTTAGAGGGGATGGACTTGAAGTTGTAACAGTTTATGCTTCCAGGGCTTTAAGCAAGACGGAAACAAAATTTTCAACCATTGAGCGGGAAATGTTAGCTATTGTTTGGGCTTTGAAGCATTTTAAGGCCATACCTTTATGGTCGGCATTTTGTACTTTACACAGACCACTCACCTTTGCGGTGGTTAAATTCCCTCAAAGATACATCGTCACGCTTAAGGTAGTGGTCTCTGGAAGTTCAGGAGTATGATTTTGAGGTCAGACACAAGGCGGGGACACAAAATAAGCACGCTGATGCTTTAAGTCGGGCTCCTATTCTTCAGAGCTGCCATGGACAGATTACTCAAGAGGGAGACACCCGACTACCGACCATATTTGAAAAAGTTAAAATTTTACAGGGTTCAGATAACTTTTTGGCTAGTATAAGCAGCTATTTGGAATCCGGGGAGTTACCAGAAGAGGCCAAACAAGCCCGCCAAATAGTGGCTCAGGCACCCAACTACTATACGGAACAAGGGGTCTTGTGGCATGTTTGATCACGTAGGGACGAGGAGGCTGAGGTCGTGGCAGCAGGTAGTAGTGCCCCAGCCTCTTCAAAATGAAATTTTGGAAATTTATCAGAATCAAATGGGTCATTTTGGGTTGATAAAACTTTTGGAAGAATTCACAAGAGATTTTTTGGCACCGAATGGGCCCCGAATGTATGATGACACCAGGAAGTGGTGTCGTAGCTGTGTGGATTGTGCCACCAAGAAAGGGCCGCGGGTAAGAGTTGAAGTGCCCATGAAACTTATTGAAACAACTCAACCTTTTGAAATTTTAAGTGTAGATTGTGTGGGACCTTTGCCCGAGACACATAGAGGAAATAAGCACATAGTGGTATTCACGTGCTTATTTACCAAATGGCCGGAATCGTTCGCGGTTCCTAACATACAGGCGGAAACTATAGCTGAACTTCTGGTTAACGAAATTATTTGCAGGCATTCAGCGCCGCGAGTACATGTAAGTGATAGGAGTACAAATTTCTTGTCTGGTCTAATTACAGGAGTTTGCAAATTGCTGAATGTCCGAAAATTAAATACTACAGGTTACCACCCTCAAACAGATGGTGGCTGTGAAAGAATGAACCGAACTCTCATCACAAGTTTGTCAATGTACACTAGTGCCCGTCAAAAGGATTGGGACGAATATATATCAGCTGTGTTACTAGCGTATCGCACTAGCATACACGACTCAACGGAGGAAACTCCGTTCTTTCTCGTGTACAGTAGAGACCACGTGCTCCCTTATGAAAGTGATTTTCGTCAACGTTTGAAGGATCAACCCCGGGACTACCGGCAAGTGCTGTTCGAACACTTGCAAGAAAGTAGGGAAATCGTAAGAAAAAAATCTGAATGCTGCTAGACAAAAACAAAAGCATTGCTATGACAGGGATGCTAGAGAATGTAGTTTTGAGGTTGGTGCTAAGGTATGGCTGCATGTTCCTGCGGTGGCAAAAGGGAAATCCCGAAAGTTAACACATCAATGGCATGGACCATTTCGGATAATAGCCAGGCCAACTGCTGAAACTGCCAAAATTTTTCCTTGTCAAGGCGATAGTCGGAAACACGATGTAGTGCATGTTAATCGCTTGAAGCCGTTAGTCAGTTAGTTAGTTGGGAACCAGAAGACAGCCAGAGAACTTCATGTCTCAATCCAGAATCTCCACTAGTAACAGGTCGTCAGGAAACCCCTAGGGCAACCGATCATAGCACCATCCAAAATTCAGATAGTTTTGAAACGGGAGAAATCGTATGGGCGAAATTAAGGGGGTATTCGTATTATCCGGCACCAGTTGCAGAACCGGATGAAATCACCATAAAGGTGCAAAAGAATCCTGAAGAATGGATCCTGGTTCAGTTTGGGAGGCGTGACTACGCATTTGTCCAAAAGGCAAAATGTTACAAGTATTCAGAGAAAAATCCGTTCTCACCAGATCAGCGGTTGCCACCTGGTGTGACGGCGGCCCTCGCTGACCTCAAAACCACCCATCATAATTTGTCAAGACAGACAGCCGTCTCAAATACTTTAGTGTTTTTTCAGACTTTTGCAACCATGACTCTTCTTCATGATGAGGAATTTTATGAGGAACCCCTGTGGAAACTAGACACTAGCGAAGGTATCCTAATATCAGATATGCCACCGCCAAACTCTATTAAAGAGTTACAGGGAATAAATCATATTAATCCACGAAAGTCTATTGTTAGTCTATTGTTATTCTATAGTTAAAACGATACAGAGCGGATAAACCATTATGTATCCGGAGATGTATATCGTCACCTAATATCTATCACAACCCGCTTGGAGTCGTTCAATGACGATAGCAAAAGTTCGACTGCTACCCGAAGGAATTCGAATGGTCTTAGTTGAGACTGAGACCCTTAAGCATCTACGACTTTTACTGTATCCACCCCACTACGGTGAATTCCATGATTTTATAATGGTTAGAAAGTGGATTGACGAGCCGTTAGTTAAGTGGTACGGGAAGCAAATGGTGCAGGCGATAGAATTTGCTCATTCCCAATATTCCCATTCCCATTCCCTAATATTTGTTTGCAGGATATTAAATTGAAGAATTGGGTCTTTGTCGACTCTGACAGGTATCAACTGCGTCTGGTGGATATAGAAGGCGTCCACTTGTGTTATGTCATGGGGCTCCAGCTTATATCAGCCAGGAGACTGCCAATTTACAGCACCCCTCTTATCGGGGGAAGCCCGCTGATATGTGGACAATAGGGGTAGTCCTGTAAATCTCCGATGAAGCTGGAAACTGGCCAGCCCTGCCCTTAATTATGAAGTTTCACACATCTAATACATATAAAACATACTCGCCTTTAAATCGATTTACGGGAATCTAGTTAGTCAGTTTTAACCGACAAAACGTTCCACGGAAATCCTCCCATTTGGCTGGAAACCGTTTGTTCGGTGTTAAGCTCTAAACTTTTCCACGGAATGTCGCCAATAAATTTTGAAACGTTTAATCAGCGGAATCTTGCTAGGTTTGTGTACTCAAAATCTTTTGATAGATGCACAGGGGGAGTCGTAGCATGTTTAGGGGATTTGTTTGCCTCCTAGAATCAGTCTTTAAAGGATGTGAGGATAATAGCTATGATACAGATGTGTTAAACCAGGATATAACCGCTTAAGGCAAGAAATGACTTTTTGGCTACCAGTATTTCAGATCTTAATGGGAAATTAATATCAATGACCAAAACTGTTAGTAATGACAGTCAGCAAAGATCTGGGCAAATTAACGTCTTGGGCCAAGGTATTACGAGAATATCGGCCATTCAAGCTAATTTAAGGCCTGATGTGCTGCAAGTAAGTAGGGCAGCGTTAGCATTGAACGAAATATCTCAACTTCAGAGTCAGCTAACGTTCGACACAATTAGATGGGTTGCGACTCTGACCCACTGGCAGGAGGAATTACGCACGCTGCACGATGTAGTGGCGATAGCGTCGCAAATTACCAGTGGTTACCTGCCCTCAACAATAGTTCCTCCTAGGACTTTCCTTCATGTAATTAAGGAGCTACAGTCCTTGCTGCAGAGAAAGGGCCGAACTCTCGTTTATAGTGATAATACTGTGGGATCGTATTATCAAACCCCTTTAGTAGCAGCGGTACACTTGGCACAAGATTCTATTATTTTAAACTTCGTTTTCCTGTCTACGAATGCTGGGCAAATCGTACTATGTAATGAGTATCTGTTGTTAAATTCTGATAAAACACGGTACGCGGTCGTATCTTCTATGAATTGGTGTACTGGAGGATGTTCCGCCCAATTCCCCTTAAGGATAGGGAATCACATATGTGTCTCACCGATCTATTCTATAAACTACCTCCCGTCGAAGTCATGAAGTATTGTAGATTAAGCCTAAATCATGCTCAAGGGCTAGGATCCATCATAAATATAGACGTCACTACTAACAGTTGGTTTGTTGGGAAGTCGGAGGGGAAGTGGATTATGTTTTGCGAAAAAACGCCCCCTCCCCAAATTATTGAAATCTAATATAATTAGTCTACCGTGCGGTTGTGGAATTACCATTGGACAATTTAATCTTCCTCCTAAATCTATTGGTTGCACTAACGAAGCAGCCTCTGGCGTTAATAGTGTTGTTTTACCTCGTACACATCTCTATGATATGGCCCGTCAAAGTTGCGAACTGGAAAACAATGGGGACCCATAAACACGCCTATGTTTACCTAACAGCAGGTTCCTACTCAACACGACACCTAATGTGAAATTAAAGTTTCTGAAGATGATAGCTGTGGAAAATGAAATATGGACTTAGGTCCATTATATCTTCACGGTGGGACTACGTAGTTTGTACTATTTTGAAATTATAGCGGAAGTTTTATTTACAATAAGCAAAAAAAAGTAAAAAAATTTTTAAACGTTAATGTATAAATTTGTGTATATATTTTTGGTTCAGGGACTTATAGCATCTACTGCGTCTGCTGTATTAAATCATTGGGCCGAATTTTGTGAAATTGACAAACAGTGGAAGGAATGTAAAACGGACCTTGCCTGTCGAAAGCGTAAACTAGGATTGCTGCACCAGCGACAGAAAATAGCGTGAGGGGGTACATCCAGTCGAGATCTAGAAACGAAAAGAGTTCAGCAAATGCTGCCACACATCAGAAAAGTCCTCGAGAGTCTCGTTCTGACAGATCCAGCAGTCAAAGCTCCGAAAACACTAGTACGACAAAGAAATCTAGCCAGTCTAGCAGATTCAGCGACATTTAGCGATTCAGTCACGCGACTCCGGCTCCGGGGAAACCAGTTCTTGTCAAAAATCTGAATCCTCCATAAGTTCTACTACCGGCCAATTCAAGGATGGTCACCGTATAAATCGTGCCCCAGATCAGGAACGAGTACCGAAACGACCATCCGAGGTGAGAGTGTCCTACCCTAAGTGAAATAAAGTTTTGCTCCCTGAAACCTCAGTGAGAGAGCTATCCCGACCTGAGGTTGAGCAAACTTCTGCGAGCCAATTCTCAAAACTTCCCCAGCACCTGCGTGAGCAAGTATTGGCGGACGTAAAACCGTTCCGTAACTGGTATCAGCAACTTAGCTACAGTCAAGGGATTAAATCTCCCATTGCTGATGGGTCCGTTTTGTGTTTTATTCGAAACTGTGAAATCAAATATTACCAATATGGCAATGGTCGGGACACTACAAATAACATGAAAGACTTCCTTGAGCGACGGTTGCGTCGATTTGTAGCATTTTGGAATTCTGCTGAACTACTTAATTACTAGTTTCTATAACCGTATAATTTCCACAGCATTGTTGTTACTTATAATATTTATACATAGCCATGGGTAAAGAAAAAATTAATCAGTAATAAGGAGTTAGAAACGGGACTGACACACTTTGCTTCGTTTTTAGTTTTTTTGTTGTTTTATTGTAGAGGTATTGGCAAATTATGTTTTCCTTATGGAAGGAGCGAGAGTGGGCCTTAATCTTAATCTTAACTTAACTTAACCTTAACCTTAGTACGATCCGGTGGCTAATCTTTATATGACTTATGTAGTACGGCGAGGCCAAGAAGCGCGGGACGTTGCGCCGTTTGTCGAGGAAACCGACGACTACGATTTAAATTGTTCCGCTGAGGCAGTATTTGCTCAAAGACCGTACTATCTGGATATGTCTATCCAGCAGAATGGTGCAAAGTGTTTAACAAATATTTCACAACCTATAAAATTGAGAAAATAGAATACGCGCACCATATATATAAATTAAGTGGAGGGTCTTTGGGCTCTGCGTGGGTGTCAGAACATCCCCGTAGTCTGGTGTTGTCGCTACTGGGTTGGACCAGATGGAAAGGTTATACTGAGATTCAGCAGTGCGTGAGATATGCGAATCTGGTGGCCGATACCGTTGGCATTAATGTTTTCCTTGATTGGATACTTCCGTCGAGGGGAGGACAACATTTCCTTCCCCTGGAGTGGTTTATGAGGCCGTCGAAACTGCGTAGATACGGTGGAAGGCTACTTGGTTATCGGAAGCGCTCCCGTTCTGTTTAAAACACAGTGGATCACTGTACACCGTTTTGTGTTGTTTTATCCGTGCTTACGTATACATTGTTAGTGTAGTGTAGACAAAGAAATATTTAATGGACTCTATATTTAGAAAAGATGAAATATATCCGTCCCGGGTGTCTATATCTTAGTTGTATATAAGTACTATGATAGATTTGACCATACGTATATCTCTGGGCTGTAAGGCCTGTTCTATCCTCTCAAAAACGAAAAGAATCGTCAGTAAAATACACGAAGATAAACGGGCTTTGTTTTTATGAGAAAGTGGCAAACAGCAAGGCAAAAGTTTGAACCAGGAACCACAAAGCTTTCAAAACAATATCTGGACTTGATATTTGAGATTTTAATTTCGCCAAAATTTACGTTTTTTGTTGGCAATAGTTTGGCCAGGAAATTGTTTTCGATGATGCAGTCGTATGGAGGGTCTTCCAGTTATATCCCACCTCCTCCGGCTACTCTAATGGGGGATGGGACCTACGTACCCCGGAGCCGGACCACCCCTCTA
This sequence comes from Trissonchulus latispiculum, assembly GCA_030248195.1. Lineage (NCBI taxonomy): Eukaryota > Metazoa > Nematoda > Enoplea > Enoplida > Ironidae > Trissonchulus > Trissonchulus latispiculum. Next base: position 8,620 of record JASAND010013757.1, read on the forward strand.
TTCGGCTCCTCCTCCTCTAGGCCTACCATCGATGTATTCTGGCTATGGCGGGGATTCAATACGTCCGGTGGATGGCCACCTTCTCAGTTTGGGTCGGCACCAAACGGGCTCAATTGGTGGTACCCCCCGACCGCTGGAGATGCCCAGGGGTCATATGCCAGCGCTTTCGTTGCAGGACGTGGTCAGGCGTTTAGGTATATTGCCGATTAGGCGTCCCTTATGGCTGCTCGAGGCTGGGATATTCGGCGCACTCTGGAAGAGCCACAATGGACAGGGAGCGCAGGATCCTCTTGTCCGAGTGGAAGTGCCCGAGGAGGGCACCCCAGCCTCTCCATTTGGGCCCCGCAACAGCTATCACAGGGGTTTCTTCTGACTTCTGTGGGGGAGGCGAGAGGACCAGCTCCCGGCGTGGGATACTTCAACTTGCGGGGAGTCACCCGTTTCAACCGTTCGGAAACTGTGCCGGGGGATTTCTCTGGCACTCAACTGGGCCAGGGACCCGTGGCGTCGGAGGGCATGCCCCCGCTGTCGCCCCATTACACTCTGGGGCCGGCCGTGACTCTCTTGTATGGAGCTGAAGGGGCTCGTGCAGCCTCTGCTAGAGCTGCTTCAGCCTTTGAACCGTTTCTGGGAACAGAGTTGAAGTGTCGGGTGCCCGGGTGCACTGGGTCGGGCAGTGTAGACGGCGGAACCTATCATCGAACCTACATCAGATGTCCGGTGCTCAAGGGTGTCGTGGAGGGAGCAGGACAGAATTTTGGAGACGAACTGGAGGCTGCCAAACTGGCACCACTGATTCGTGGTTTGCCCTCTAATCTTCTTTCTTACTTTCCTGGGTCTTCTACCTAAAGTGCTTGTCTAAATTGTCTTGAATTTTGGCTACTTCTTCACTTTGTATATTTGGCAAACTTTATTATATTCTAACCGTATTTATTTGGCAAACTATTGTTATTTGTCGTGGCATATACGTACCATATTTATCCGTATTTATCACTTATGCTTATTTCATATATATACCTTATTATCATTTGCCTATATTACTTTATCTATGTATGCTTATCAACCTATTGTCTGCTTATTATATCTTATCTTTTTGGAACTATATATAATTGTAATCTAATCTGAGTGGACAGACGGACGGTCTGATTTAACTGAACTATGACTATGACCTAAACCTAACTGTGACCATGACTCTACAATGCCTGGCCTTAACATAAGAGGAACGTTTTGCTATCTGGCGGACTAGACCGAATGATTGACACCTTTGAAATCAAATGCGGAACCTATGCAATGAGATTCTATTAAAAATGGCTTATTATTAAAGGAAATGTGGTGATTCATATGTGCCATTTTAAATTTAGATTTAAAATTTGATTAGGATCTGCGGACTCTTAAACTTTTCATGAGATGACTTCCAGTTTTGTAAAATGTTTGTCCACTGGTTCATTAGCTTAAGTGATCACCAATTTTAACTCGCAGGAAAAAGTATAAAAATAAACGCTAATTTCAATGACCTTCTCGGAAGATTCCCTAGCTCTCTCTAACTTCCGCCTATATAACATTAGCATTTCTACGCTTGCAGTTCTCAGGTCCGATTGGCTTCTCTTTAAGGTGGTGGTATTCTTTCCCGTATTTTGGATGATAACTTTCGCGAAAGTTATCCAAAATGTCGGAAACTTTCAGAACACACTACTTCGGTGTTCCTGAATACACTAGAAACAATCCCGGAGTCTTTGAGTGAAAATTTGAAAATTTTTTATTTTTGCCGAATAAGTCTCACAGAGTTGCTTGAAGTCAGCCAAAACCATAGTCAATCGAAAGAGCTTGTCAAACTGTAAAACTTTGCTCTTGGACAAATTTTTCTATCTGCAACATTCCGAGAGATACGCGAGATTAAAGATTTTTGGGGTCAAAAACCGGCTGATTTCCAAATTTCCAGATTTTTGTAATTTGCTGCAGCATGTAACCACAACATTCGACGACGATGTATCCAAACTAAAAACCGTCTGTAAGCCCATATTTTGTGCAAAAATAAGCTTGATTACTTGAGTTTAGCTTAGGTTGTGGCTGAAAAACCGATTTTTCAAAAACTGCAGTCAGTTTGTTTTAAACAAGGATTTCTCAAAACTCCCTCAATGAAACTGCAAACAAGTTCACAGAAACGTTTTTCGCACTATTGCCGAGGGTCATTTTTCTTGGTTCTTGCTGAAACTTTTCCGAAGTTGTGTAATTATCATTTTAAATGCCGAAAAATTATGAAATTTCGACAATTTTCAGTTTTTGATAAATTTCTCGAGTTCCAAGTAATTTCTGGCGAAACCAAGAAAAATGCCCTCGGCAAGGCTCATCACCCAGCAGGGTCTTGAGCAAATTTGATCACAGATTTCTGAAATCCTTGTTTAAAAATTGTTCATGGTCTCCACTGTGTAAATCATCCTAGAATGCAGATACATAAAGTTTGATAAGATCATTAAAATGTCCTCATTTCAAGCTTTAAAATGGTGTATTATTTGCTGTATAAGTCCTTTAAATTGAATAAGTTATGTCGTTTTGAAAATGACTGCGGTAAACGTTACCACCACCTTGACATAGTCCAGCCTTTTAAACGCCACCTTTGACTACATAGGCGTACTGCCAACAGAAATTTGTATACACTTTATTGCGCATTGGAAACACAACAAGCGGGGACGCTTTTGACTGAAAAACGGGGAATATGTAATCGCTGCTACGTAAACATGCATATGTATAGACAACAGATAACAATCGGTGCAACGTAAACATGCATATGTCATAGAGAAATAATGAAAAACGCCTGCCTGCAGTCACTAAGGCCGAAGCCTTAGTCCGAACAGGAGAGAGCCAATGGGCGCTGTGAGCGCTCTTACCCAGAGAGAACTAGTCTCTGGAGCTCCTGCCTGGTTGTCCAAGAAGGACAGCCAGCTCGGCTCTATCTGTGCTTCAACATAGCCAGAGAAGGCTTTATCAAACCTCTGACTGTGCTATGCACAGAAAGAGGACTGCAGTGGCCCGCGGATCTCCGTAGAGATACAAACAGCATTTACATCAAGAAAATGAGGTAAACGCGGGCCAGCAGGCGGATCCACGAAGGATACAAGGCATTAATCATAGAAAAATAATGAAAAACGCCTGCCTGCAGTCACTAAGGCCGAAGCCTTAGTCCGAACAGGAGAGAGCCAATGGGCGCTGTGAGCGCTCTTACCCAGAGAGAACTAGTCTCTGGAGCACCTGCCTGGTTGTCCAAGAAGGACAGCCAGCTCGGCTCTATCTGTGCTGCAACATAGCCAGAGAAGGTTTTATCAAAACCTCTCTGACTGTGCTATGCACAGAAAGAGGACTGCAGTGAGCCCGCGGATCTCCGTAGAATACAAACAGCATTTACATCAAGAACATGAGGTAAACGCGGTCCAGCAGGCGGATCCACGAAGGATACAAGGCATTAATCATAGAGAAATAATGAAAAACGCCTGCCTGCAGTCACTAAGGCCGAAGCCTTAGTCCGAACAGGAGAGAGCCAATGGGCGCTGTGAGCGCTCTTACCCAGAGAGAACTAGTCTCTGGAGCACCTGCCTGGTTGTCCAAGAAGGACAGCCAGCTCGGCTCTATCTGTGCTGCAACATAGCCAGAGAAGGTTTTATCAAAACCTCTCTGACTGTGCTATGCATAGAAAGAGGACTGCAGTGGCCCGCGGATCTCCGTAGAGATACAAACAGCATTTACATCAAGAACATGAGGTAAACGCGGTCCAGCAGGCGGATCCACGAAGGATACAAGGCATTAATCATAGAGAAATAATGAAAAACGCCTGCCTGCAGTCACTAAGGCCGAAGCCTTAGTCCGAACAGGAGAGAGCCAATGGGCGCTGTGAGCGCTCTTACCCAGAGAGAACTAGTCTCTGGAGCTCCTGCCTGGTTGTCCAAGAAGGAACCAAGAAATTTTCTTGATGTAAATGCTGTTTGTATCTCTACGGAGATCCGCGGGCCACTGCAGTCCTCTTTCTGTGCATAGCACAGTCAGAGAGGTATTGATAAAACCTTCTCTGGCTATGTTGCAGCACAGATAGAGCCGAGCTGGCTGTCCTTCTTGGACAACCAGGCAGGAGCTCCAGAGACTAGTTCTCTCTGGGTAAGAGCGCGCACAGCGCCCATTGGCTCTCTCCTGTTCGGACTAAGGCTTCGGCCTTAGTGACTGCAGGCAGGCGTTTTTCATTATTTCTCTATGATTAATGCCTTGTATCCTTCGTGGATCCGCCTGCTGGCCCGCGTTTACCTCATTTTCTTGATGTAAATGCTGTTTGTATCTCTACGGAGATCCGCGGGCCACTGCAGTCCTCTTTCTGTGCATAGCAAAGTCAGAGAGTCAGAGAGAGATTACAGAAAATTTTGCATTTTTTGGTCATTTTTCGAAATTTCTGAGGTCCGAATTCTGGGGGGGGGTTGGGGGGTACCCCCCATCACATTTCTTGGGTCGACCACCAACCTTCCAAAATTTACCCCCCCCCCCCAGACCCAAGGTTCCAGGGAAACTATGCCCCTAACACACCTATGGTTTTAGGCGTTTTTGCAGCGTCTTTAAGCGATTTTAATTCAAAATTTTAGAAAAATTTTTCAAACAATGACCATTTTTCGGACAAATTTAGCTAACTTGTTGGGTCCAAAAATCGCTGGGGGAGGGGTTCAGGGGGTAGCCGAAAGTTGGGGGAGGGTATGTCAAAAATTCTGCTCGAGCTGGCTGTCCTTCTTGGACAACCAGGCAGGAGCTCCAGAGACTAGTTCTCTCTGGTAAGAGCGCTCACAGCGCCCATTGGCTCTCTCCTGTTCGGACTAAGGCTTCGGCCTTAGTGACTGTAGGCAGGCGTTTTTCGTTATTTCTCTATGATTAATGACTTGTATCCTTCGTGGATCCGCCTGCTGGTCCGCGTTTACCTCATTTTCTTGATGTAAACATGCATATGTTTAGATGCACACCTATATATAGCGGTTCGCCTATGTAGCTACTTATTGTTACGTTCAGCCTATGCATACGTACACAGCTGGAAGCAGCAAGAAACCGAGATCCAAGACTTTATGCTCAGTCGGTATATTTAACAATATCTATGCATATATGTAGAAAAGTATCCGCTTTGTCGGGCTGCCGATGATGACTGAAATTATATAAGTCAATCTCAAGAAAACATATAATTTCATATAAGGACATATATAGTTTTGGCAACATTTAGTGTAAGAACAGATTAAAAGATTTGCCTAAAATTCCAAATTTGCGTGGTAAAACCTAGTCTTTGTGTGGCCAAAATTAGAAAGTTTTGGGGCGTTTTCGGTATAAAAGACTGCTCCAAACAGGAAAAAGGGTCCAGTCTATCAGTATAACTTGTGCGACGAAGCGACTAGGTTTTTAGAAGTCGATAAGTTAGGCTTTTTAAGGCTGGCCGCTGTAGGCTTGGTTAAGGTTATAAGGACGAGGTTAGGGTTAGACTAAAAACGTAGATTGCGTGACGGGCTGTCGAAACGCCGACGCGATAAGACATTGTAAATTGTGGTAAAAGAGGCTGAAGTGGCCTGTATTGTATCTGACTCTGTACGTACTATATATATATTGTTGTAGTAGGTTGTCCACTGTACGACTTTATTGTCACCCTGTATCGGCAGAGTATAAATCAGTAAATAAAGGCTGGAATCTGGTCAGGTTTTGGGTAGCAGTAGTAGCAGCCTTGTAGCATATCTCGGCCAAACTCTCCCTGGTAATCGCTTTAGTAACAGACTAGGCCGGTTACACACCTATATATTCATCCAACACATGTAATGAATAAATTCCATACGTCTAACGATAAGTTGAATGTCTCACAGTTCTTAATGTACAATCAGTAGCCTTGACCATTAAGTAAAATTCATCTAAGAAAGTTTAGTCTTGACCTTTAAGAAAAACTCATCTAAGAAAGTTCGAATATCAGTTGTACAGTTTATTTCCTACGTACGTGTAGAAATTTAGAAAGGCATTGAAAATTGGGGGAGGAATAGGGTCAACCAAAGGACCATTTCAGGTATTTTCGTTTGGTCCCCGCCAGACATGTGCAGGAGGGGAAGTTCTGGGGAGGTAGAGTGCGGCCAACGCCGTAAAACCGGATTTTTCCGGGTTTTACCGGAAAACTCCGGATCTGGGGGGGGGTGAGTCTGGGGGTGAAAACCCCCCCCCAAACCCCCCCAAGTACATGTATGGTCCCCGCCCGCATCTCCAACAGTGATCACACCTACACAGCTTGAGCAATAATGATGAGCCAACAGTTAGCTAATTTAATACGGAAAGTTGAGTGTTGCAAAAAAATTCAAAGAAGAAAGTAATAAACAACTAATAAAGAGCTTTTAAAAAGAAATAGAAAGGCCAAAAGGATACTTGAAATGAAACAAATAAACGACAGCACAAAAGCTGTTGCTACGCCAAAACAATGAAACAAACATTAGCAAGGAAATGGAAAAACATGTTGGAAAAAAGGAATGAAGAAAAAATAATAAAAATCAAGAAAACTACAATACAAACACAAAAAGGGAAGAGAAACAGAAGAAAAATAAAAGAATCGCTATGTTTCACCACACGGAACTATACGAAAACTAAACTAACAAGCAAGATTTTATGCAAAAGGTTAAGTTTTCGCTGGATGGACATTTTCCGTAACTGTAAACCTGCTGCGCAGCTAAATTATTTATAACGGAGAACTTACTTGCTTACTACAAAATATAAAACGTGCAAAATATTGTCTGAATACGAATAGATAATATTGTTCCTATTATTATTAAGTAATTGTTAAACTATATTTGACGAATTTGATTTCATATTGTGAATTAAGTTTCAATACAGATATTATTAGGTATTCTTTTCTGCAACTGTCTTGTCTAAAATCTCTGCTGAGCTGATAAACGATTCGAAGTTCAACTATGAGTCATCAATCCAAATAACGAATAAGTTGTCCGGTTTTGAAATTGCCATCATGACACGAATATATATGCGTAAATACTGTATGAATCAGAAACTTTGATTCTTTGAAAAGAAAGCAAGAATTCACACACAAAGTATACTGGCCCTATCTTAAAGCACTGCTCACACGCATTTACGTAAAAATGCATCTTTATCAAGTAAACTGCGTGTGAGGACCTGGGCCGAGCAAACATAAAAGACCTGCTGCGCTGAGGCGCAGCAGGAAAAACTTTAAAGAAAAAGTGACACACCAATAGCGTCAAGATTTGGTGAGTGACACACCAATCGCGGGGGGTAAATCCCTTGCTTCAGAATGTTTCACACGGCGATCGCCATGAAACTGGATTTTGAAAAATGATCTGTTGATACGTCTGCGCAGCTTTTTTGTTTCTCTTCTATTCAGAAGTCAGTAAATATTTTATGCATATTTTTTTGCTCTGCAGCAAAAGGAATTCTCCGGAAAAGGCATCAAATTCCGTACAAGCACACGGCACACCTATTATTAGATAGAAAATAGACAAGTTGAAATATGTTAACATTTAATTTCCTAGTTAAGCTATTTCCTTATTTTATTAGTCTTTTCAATACAACTATAATTTAAATCCAAATAAATTTAAACATCCAAATAACGTTTACCTTGCTCATTTTCACGAGACTGTTGAAAAATTGTGGGATCAGCCCTACGCATCGTGCATGGTACCATTTTCCGCAGAGATGGCAAGCCACCTGATGGTCCATTACAGCAATGTCTTTGCCACACTTTAAAGAACAAGGTGGGGAGGTCGTCGTTATTCCTCGTTTTGGGCAGGTTTTATGTATAGTCAGGGGGGGGGGAACCATGAATAGGGAAACAAGCCTCCAACTTTTTCTTCGTTTGGATTTGGATCGGTTTGAGTATACCGTTACGTACCGTGGGCAAATACCTATCCAATCGTATATTCAAACTTCTCTTACACCTCTCTCAGCTTTGGCAGTAACAGGATTTGTCTATGTTTTTTTACCCGCGAATCGGGGAAAAAACATGGTGCGTGGAAAAAACATGGCACGGATTTCTAGCAAGCAACCATTTAGAGTGGTTTAAAAGCGTTGTTTCAGCTGTTTTTAGCGTGCAGAACTACCTAGGCACCATTCTAGCGTCACAACAAGCTTAAAACCCGATTTTTTGGTCAAAATGCCAAATCCGCCGTACCTAACCTGTTTGGGCATGAAACCTGCTGGGAACTGGCCATAATATGCAGAATATCGCTAGAAATAAGTTAGTTGTGTTAAAAATTGCAATATCCCATCATTTTTTAAGTTTTTTCAAAATTTTCATTTTTACTATAGAAACTTATGAAACCTGGCATGTTGATGCTGCAAATCAAATTTTCGAGCTAGAAGCTTCAAAAATGCTCAAAGTTGGCATATTTTGAGTTTTTTAGCGGTTTTAAAGCATTCTCTTTCCTATAGAAGCATTAGTTACGCCTTCCTGAAGCATACGCAAAAATTTGAAAATTTGGTCACCATGTTTTTCCCCGCTCTAGTGGACCCTATGTGGGGGAAAAAACATGGTCAAATTTTTTTACTGGGTGCACGTAGGGGAAAATCACTATTGCTATGTGATAGAGCAAGTCGAATTATGCCCGCATGCAAATTTATAGTAGCCAAAGTTGCATGGTTGGTTAGATATATACTTGTATACATAAGAAAATCCTTAACAGTTTGGCCCATTTTTGGAGGTCAACTCTGGTCAAGTACAGTCATTACGGAATCGAACTTAGAAACCAATCTAGTACTGCATAGTATAATTCTAGACTAGCTCTTTCTAATGGGTTATACTAAGTAGCTGCAGCTGCTATTATTGGGGAGTAGGCGACCATGTTTTTATCATGTTTTTTCCGTCATGTTTTTCCCAACCCTGACTATAGCTGAGAACTTTAACCATCGTACTTGGCATACTTAGAAGTATATTTTAAGGTGGTAGTATCACTAGCAGGATTTTCGACCTAATCTTGGTATAAATGAAGCAAACATGACGAAACTATTGGTGTAACACGTTTGGTTGGCAGGCTATATATCTTTGCACAAAATCTTGGTGTCTGAGAGTGAATAATCGGCTTGCTACCATCATGGCTTTGCGCATGCGCAAATAATCGAAATTTTGTTTAAGCCTTATATCCTAAATTTGAATTCACCATGTGAAAGAGCAAAACGAGAGCTTTAAAATGATGTGCATATCTCTTCTGTACGTGGTTTCTATTGAAAGTTACAGATTACGCTTAGTTACGGTACAGTTACGTTACAGTTACGCTGCAAAAAGTAGCGGGGAAAACCCAATTAGTGCAAAACCCAAATGAGGAGAAATAAACCCACCTCTCACAGGTTTTAAGGTCGTGCTCCCATTACGTGTAGATATAGTTGCAGAAAGTGCAATTATTGCCCGATTTCATTCAAATTTTCAGAAAATACATCGGGAATGATAATAAACGTCCTGTAAAAACGCCAGCTTCATAACATTCATGTTCAGTGAGAAACAAAAATTTGAAGTTCTAGAACTATATATACAAAATTATGCCCAGCGACTATAATCATTTTAAAGCTTATTATGTGCTCTACAACTTTGCTTTTAGACATTAGTCTCTAGCTCTTATAGTTTTTGAACAGTGAATTTTTGAAACATTTTTGCTTGAAAATTGGTTATTTTTGACACGATCTTGCTGAAAAATGGTTTTGTCTAATTGGAGCCAGTGTACACTACCTACAAGTATAGACACGTTTATACTCAACTTAAAGAGCTTCAAAAAAGGCACAAATTAGGTTAATTAGAGCACTGTACACTGAATAAGCCTAAAGTTCTGGGCGAATAACTGATTTTGTCAAATTGCGGCCAAAATTTTTTGACCGAAGATTGCTCCACAACCAATGGATGGATCTAAAAGATATACTACACATAGTATGTTTGGACAATTTGCCCGGGACGGTTTTTTATTTTTCTCTTTATCAGCCTCCAATCAAGAGCAATGATTTTTCATGGATAAAATGCCAAATTTTCAGAAAATGCTCAATTTCTGTATACGGAAACGATATTTTGGCAAAATCAAAAAACCGTCCCTGGCAAATTATCTCAGAAACACATTGGATACGGCCATTTTCTTGTTGCGTAAAAATTTTTCAGAAAAAATTTTGGTCGAAAATTGTGGCTACTTTTGGTAAGTTTGCAACCAATACAAACTAGGTAGCCAGGTTTCAGTGATACCAAACGACGCAGAAGATGTAGAGCTTCATTTTGATATGTGGCTTAATTCATAACTCTCAATATTGAGTAAGTTACAGCTTTCCAAAGTGGACTGCATGTAAGGGAAGTGCGACCTTAAAAATTGCCGAGCGCAATTCTGACACTTCCTGTTAATGTGCCAATTCTTGGGAGAATGGATTTTTCGATCGGCAAAGGGTTTGTACCTTTCAATACTATATTTTGATGATCTATGTAGTACTGGTCCTGATTAACTTAATTTTTGATTTCCTGATTTCGCTCTGAAAAGAATTTCATAGATGGTCAAAAACCCACTTGAAAATCGTTGACTTAGAAACTTCTCGAGGGTCCCAACATAGAAGATTGTCTAAAAGTCGTCTAAGATAGCATTTTTCGGCCTATTTGGTTGGGAGCATAGCGTAATATATAGTAAATCGGAGTCGCTGAAAACGCTGAACATATCGCCGAAACAGACACATGTGAGCCTCAGGCCCCATGGCGACCGTGGTTCCTCGCCCACGATCAAAGTTGGGAAAGTCCCTAAACGGTGTGAAATATTCCTTGAGTTTCTTATATTTTTTGTGAAAATTCAAGGTAAACGGTGAAGCTACTACTACTACCGGAGCCTAAGCAGTAGTATAAGTTTCAATGGTAAAAAGAAAATTTTCTAAAAACTGCAGACAAATTTTTCATTATTTCTTTATGAAAGCTGGGTGAGGTATAAGAGAAGTTTGAATATACAGTTGGGTAGGTATTTTGCCCAGTACATAACAGTATACTCAAATCGATTTAAATCCAAGCGAAGGAAAAGTTGGAGGCTTCCTTCCCTATTCAAGATTTTTTCCCACCCTGACTATATACAGCTCTTATTATAAAAAAGTACCAGCCAAAATCCGAAAACGTGGGTTTCCCCCCATGGGTATATATAATGCATCCACTGGAGGAAGGTGAGCGTGTCGCTATAGTTGGGGGAGTGAGGCTGAGCAAGTCAACGGGGATCTGTTATCCAGGAATAGTAGGAATATAGAGGAGTAGTAGAGTAGGAATATTCAGTTAATGGTTAAGCTTTTTAAAACGTATGTCAGGCCAATGTTAGAGTATTGGACACCGATTGGTCTCCTCACCTATTAAAAGATATTGATGCCATCGAAAACGTGCAGCGTTCATTTACTAGACGTATGCACGGACGTGATGGGTTAATCGTGATGGGCTACAAAGTCATAAGGAGTGGTTGGTCCGATGTGGTTTGCAGTCGCTAGAAATGCGACACATTCTAAATGATCTGTATCTAATACATAATATTGTGTATAATGCATTCGATTGTTCATTTGATAGTTGCTTTACCTATTCACCAAACGCCGGGACGAGGAGGCAAAACTCTCTGTCCGTAGTTCCAAAAAGATATAAAAAGTTTCGGACTGGTAATTCGTATTTCTATAGAATCTACAATGTTTGGAATGATCTTCCTGAAAATGATGTTACTATTTCCTCTTTGGTAATTTTTAAACAACGTTTATCTAACATTGAACCTCAGCCTCCGTATTATACTACAAGGACCTGGTGGTTAGAAGGGAAACTGCTAGGTGGAGGTGTCTGAGTTTATTTTAGACGAAAACGTGGGGGGTGGGGAGAGTGGGACGGAGCCTCCTCCCACTAGTGGGGGTCCAAAAGTGAAGGGCAGTGGCGGATCCAGGATTTCAAAATGTGGGGGGGTAGGATAGTTCCACAAAATTTAATTCCGTAACTTTTGCTGGGGGACTGGGGAGTATCCAAAAGTATGAAAAGGGTGGAGGTTGACTTAATCTAATTTTTTTGTTGTCACGAAACGAACTTAGTTGGAGGCAAAAAGGGTTATAGTAATAGTAATTTTCGGAAAACGTATACATATATAAATCATTGATTACTACATCTTTTTAATTGCTTGCTAAAAAAATTGTAACAATCAGCTTGTCGATGCAATCAGCAATGTGAATAAAAACGCAGACAAACGGGGGTCTGGGTGGGGGCGCAGCCCCCAGCAGACAATTTTAGAAATATATACTAGGGGTGAAACCCATTTTTCTGGTGACTTTTACACTAAAGGGTTTGGCTTGCGTCTGGACAAATTTCATTGACGTAACGCTGAAAAACCTAAAGGAGTCAGATTTGGTGAAAACATAGGCCGTTTGCACCAAATAAGATTAAGTTTAGGATCAACTTCAGTTCAACTTATGTTTACGATCAATATTAAAATAGATAAACTCAAGATTAACTTAATCTAATGTTAAACTTGTTCTCGTTGCACCAAATCAGATTAGGAAAAGTTAAACTAATCTTGACTTAATCCGAAGTTAATCTTAAGCTAAATTTTTTCTCACATGAACGCGTTTTGGCCAATAACATACAATAACGTGATAGCAACTGACCAATAGCAATACGCCAATTTTAATCTAACTTGCAGTTTATCGCGCTACGCTCACACGAATAAGTTTAACTTCTGATTAGCGTTAATTCTAAATGCAAAGCCGACATTAGCCATTAGCCATAGTGTAAATGCAGTCGTGAACTAAATAGTTGCTCTTAGAATTATTAATTTTATCATTTCTGGTGTTTCATATTATTTAAATACCAATCGCCTGTTACATAATTCTGCTCCGTTTTCCGGTTTTCATGTCAAATTTTAACTTGTACTCTTTTAAATTAAGCATAAACGATGACGCAAATGCTGCTTTAGGTATTTTACAGAAAAGTTTCGCCTTTTAAGATCTTGTCAAATTACACCAACACTTATGCAATAATTCATAACATGCAGGCTGGAGTTGGATAAATTCTATATTTTCAAGCCTAGGTCTAAAAAATAACAGAAGAAAAACCAGTTAATCCGAAGGTAAACCTGGACAAGAACAGGATTAAAAGTTTCTGATTATCGTCAATTTAGTCAAAAGATTAAAGTTAATCTTGAACGTATTTGGTTAACGGTCGCTAAAAGATAAACTTCCTATCAACTTAAGGTGGTAGTACCACTACCGGGGTGGAATTTGAACAGATACTGTGAACTATAAACTTAATCAATTGCCTTGAAATTTGGCAGATTTGTCCTTTATCATGTTTTACATCAAGTGAGTATGGCTATTACGTTGCGGGGGCTGGCTTGCTGTCTACACAAGAGGAAATGTATTTAAAGTTTTGAAATTAAATATCTCCTTCAATCCTCGACGAATCTATTTGAAATTTCGCTTGTAAGCTTTATTAATACATACGCTCAGGCCGTTTTTTTAGTTTTTCGTAAAAGTGCATTTTCGATTTTTTAGCTTATTTTGAAATATTGTAAATTCTATATCTTGCACACTACTGCTTTTTTTCAAAAACAAAGAAAACGACCTGAGCGTATGGAGATTTAAAACATATGTAATGGAATTGGTTAAACTTGAGGTTAAAACCTGTTCAAAATGGCGGAAAAAAGGGTTAAAACTAGTAAATCAGTGAGGAAGGATCTCGATGCCACGGATTTGTGAAGAAGACCAACGATCATCAATGTGGAAATGTAATTATTTAACAATGTCCAAGCATTAATTGTATAAATTATTCTATGTTTGCCAAGCCAGAGTTGTCGAGCACTCAACATTAAGGGAAATTCTTAAATAGGGACTAAGGTTTGCACTCAATTAGGTCAGAAATCTTAGTAGCATTAATGATTTCAAGTGTAATTAAGTTTAATTATCGTTTAAATTACTAACAATACTAACCTGGAAGTTGTAAACGAAGGGTTAATTCGGTCACCTATTCCCTAATAACCGGATTTGTCACTCCACTCGACCTTAAACGGCAGTATCTTAATAAAACTTAAAGAATCTTAAAGAAAATCAGTGAGTTGTTACTCCCCACGAAGGAAAACACCGACATTTTGAATGATCTTAAGCGTTTTAATAAGTTGTCACTTATAATTTGAGTCAAGAATGGCCCTTTCTCACCACTTTGTGCGTTTTTGTTGACTAAACATGAATTAGCAGGAAGTCATTGACTTGCAACAGGAATTTACATGTCTACTAAACTGAAAATTGGTCGTAAAATTACCTATAAAAATGGAAAATTACGCTAAAAAGGACGAGTGTTGGAAGATGGTTCGACTCTAGGCATTAAAATAGCTAAGTACGTAGTTATGTAGGCCTAATTAGGGTTAGTTAGTACTAATTAGGTAGTAATCAGTTAATTTTAACAATTTTGGGTCGAAACATGACTTGGGCTCATATGAAAGAGAATTTGGTGCTGATTTCAAAAATCCAAACCCGACGTTTTAACTCCAAAAATTAAGAAAGTTATAGTTGAAAATGTTTTTATTAAGATTACGCTTTTGTTGTGTAATCTTAACACTCCAAAAAGGAGTGTTCTAAAAAGGTTTTGTTTTGGTTTGACTTAAGACAAACCTTTTCTTTCTCCGTTTTCTTTTCTTCCTCCTGTTGGGCCTCTTTCTTCTAGGACCCAACAGTTGTCTTCTCCTTGAGCTTTGGCCGAAGACAAAGCCAGCAAAGAGGAAAAGGAAAATTTGCGTAGTTTTCAGCCCAAGCCATGACAAGAAGGGGGCCGTTGCCCTTTATTAATAATAATATTACACTAACAAGTAGCTGGGACTAGGTGCGTAGACATATACTAGGTAATTATGTAATTTATAAATGCTTGAAAATTGTACAAATCGCGCAACAATTAGTTAAAGTCCTAAAATTTAGTGAAATTGTCCCTTTGGTTGCGTTTATGTGTTAAAGAAAGTTTTCCAGAATTCTGCTAGAATTCGGGGCCCAAAATATATCAAAAAAGGGTCAGTTGGAGGGCAATAATTCTACAATCTCATTAATATTGACCCTCGGCGGTCAGCTGGCCCGCCTCGCCGCTGCGCCCCATATGTAAAAGGTGGCAAGCTTCTAGAAAGTTCCAGAACCTTTTAGAAGTTTTGCCTTAAAATCAAAGGAAAATCCGCCTCCAAACTCACTAATGACCTGTCATCGGGCTGCCAGCAAAACTGTCAGCCCGACCCCAAAGTTTGCTCTCTAATCAGTGTTCGTTTGAGTGCGACCGAGAGCGGTTGCTTTCCTCCCTCCCTTCTAGTGCGCTCTCCAGTGCAGTTGTTACCTGCATGGGGGCTAAAGTGCACTCTCCCCGGTTAGGACAAAAACGTAGGACTTTTCTGGCCTTCGGGCCAGAAAAGAAATTGAGGAACTAACCACGAACACTTACAATTTAGGGCCATATAGGTTTGTTATACCTGGCCAGGACCTGCAAGTGGAGGACAAAACGCTAGGATTTGGCGGCCACTTTTGGCCTTATTTTTGTCGGCCGTTGGCCAATTTTTTCTAAGTGATTTTTGGGGCCTTCGGGCCAAATTTTCATGTCTTTTATGAAGCCAACGGGCCAGTTTTATATGTATTTTTGGGCCACCAAGCCGCATCTTTTATCAGTATTTTGGGCCCAAGGCCGTATTTTGATTTCCCTAGCATGCGTGGGCTCTCGAGCCACTTTTAGTTCATTTAGTTTATTCCTTGCCATTATTATTATTATTATTTTGTTATTTTAACAAAAGGGGCAGCTCATGTAAACTCCTCCTGTTTGACGGAGATCTTGAGAATTGTCCCCACTTTCGTTTTTCTGTTTTTATACCCGACACTCTCTTATTATCGAGGTTTGTTGACCTCCGCCCCTCATTGTTCTGTTTTATTTGGTTATTCTCTTATTTGCATTTTTCGGTCAAGCCACGACCAACTTTTTACTATTTTTATAAGGCCGTTTGGCTAGTGATCTCGGGGTTTTGACGTAGATTACGGGATTATTAAGTGGGGACCCAACCCCCTGAGTTTAAGCTAGAGGGTCCCTTTGCTACGACCCTAGAATATTAAGCTAGTTAGTAGGAATCCTGACCCCACAGCCGGCAACTAGGAGTTGCCGGCCGTATTGTTGTAATCGCAGGCTTTGTCAAGCCTTAAAACTATTGTTTGTAATCTATGCTGTTTGTCGTAGGTCGGTATTGAAAATTAATAGGCAACCAAAAACCACAAAACAAAAACTCCAAGTTTCTAAAATTAACCAACCGCTTTCAGCTCCTCATTTTAAATACCTAATAATTAAGCGTTTCACGGGGAATGACCGGCTTCCCCATTAGTTAATTTAACTATTGACAGTAGTTTTGTTGTTAGTAATGATTGCTAAGCAATCATTACTCACACGGCTTTCTCGAAGTTTTAAAAAGTTCTTCAAAGTTGCCAAACTTCTACGCTAAAAGTCGAGTTTTAGGACTCTAAAACTCGCAACAAAATCTTCAGTAAATCCCGTTAGTTTAATAACAAATAGTTACAGTAGAACGTGTGTTTGAAGTTCTAGTTAAGGGTATAAACGATCCCATAAATTAGATTTAGGGTGCGCGAATTACCCCTAGGTGTGTGTGTGATTGAGATTAGTTAGGTAAGTACCCACTTAAGGTGCTGGTATCGTTTTGTGCAGTGCTTTTGTGGGTATTTTTTGAAACGCCATAAGTTTCGCAATTTTGTGAGTTGGAAAGAGCTTTATACATCATTTTAAAGCTTATAATCTGTAGATTCTCATGAGAGTACGAAACCAGTAAAAATCCACAAAAAATAGCGAAAATTTTCTGACATACTGACAGCTGACAGGCTAAGTATTGACCAAAAATTTTTGAACATCGATTTCTCAAAACTGTGGAATGAGCCAAAATTTTTTCTTGTGCTGTCCTATAAAGGACATGTGGACCGAGGGACATTTTTCTGGATTTGGCTTAGCAGGTCTTAACGGTCAAGAAAATCCATTAAGTGTGCGGTGACACGAAATTTCGCAACTTTGCATTGAGTTTTCTCGCAACTGGAGACGCTTTAGCTCAAACCAAGAAAAATGTCCCTCCGCAATAGTGCGAATTCTCGTTTTGCCAAAAATCACGCGAATCCATTGGGTAGTTTTTGAGAAATCGATGTTCAAAACAAAATAATCGCAGTTTTGCCAAAATGGTTTTTCGGCCAAATCACTAGCTTAGAGCAACAAACTCCAGCTAATAGGCATTGATAAAATGTGCAATGAGACTGTGTATCCATCGAGTATAAATAAACAAAAATTGTCCGTACGATTTGGCAGTAATTTTGAAAAAACTGATTTTCTCGAAAACTGCCATTTTTGGACCCCAAAAATCGTTTTTTGCTTATACTGACTTAACCACTAGAGATAGCTCAAAAGTTGTAAAAGCAAAAATGTTCATTTTTGCGCCCTCTTTCCAGCCATACCAACGAATCTGGTGTCTCGACTATGGGCTGAGAGAATAATGGCAAAAACCAAAAATTCCTTATCTTTGCACCTAAAAATGCGGGACTGGTCCCAGAATGTTAAAGAGCACCAAAATAGTGTATTTGAAAAGTTTCATCAACTTTCATAAAGAATTAAAGCCTATAGGGTCTATTTTACACAAAGCGATACCAGCACCTTAAGAGGTTGCATGTTTATGAGTGTGTGTGTGAGGTTGTATGAATAGCACTGTATAGTAGGCGTGATTAGTATGAATGAACGTAAGTTTGTTGATATGAGTGTATGCTAGTCTAACTATCGTATGATGATGTTCAAATGTCTAATTATGTTGTGTCGTAAATGTTATGTGAATGTTGTCTGAATGTTGTATGAATGAGGATCGAGTGTTTACCTATTTGTGTGATCTGAACAATGTGCAAGTGTTGTATGACGGATGTTTACGATTATTGAGCACTAGCTAGTCAGAAGGTGTGTAAGTGTTGCGTGTATGTGTAGGATGTGGCTGAATATGTGCAACGGACGTCTGCGCGTATAGTTGTGTGAAGCACCAGAATTAGTTAGGATTCCTATAGTATGCAGGAAAATGGTAATAGTTAAGGTAGTTCTGGCTTGCAAGCCTTGCATGTGTGTTTGAATGTCGGTGAATGCGTGGTTATGTGAGGAAACTAGGTTTAGGCCCAGTTAGTGAATACGCAAGTAAGACTAGGGATCTAGGGTCACAGGGACCCCGCATTAGGTCCTTATTAGTCTAAAAAGGGATACCCTCGATTCGTCCGCGTAGGCCACTCTTTGTTAAGAGTGCGAACGAATCGCATAAAGGAAATCTCTGCAGTAGTTGATTTTACACAAAAGTAGCACATTATCTGTTTAAAAACGGTTGTTTTCGCAAGTTCCGTACAAAAAGTATGAAAATAGTACGTAAGACCAATAATGGAGGTAGTTTTGAAGTTTTCAGTGTCGTCTCTTTTAGCTTGAGATCACTACATATCAGTCGTACTATTTTTAGTCAGAATAGCTATGTTTAACTTATATTTCGCTTGTAATACAGACAGCTGTCTCCTTGTTAGTCTGAGACCAAATAGTGACAACAAGTATCAGTAAAATCAATAACTTTAGTTAATACTGTTTAGTAATCAGCAGTGTACCTGAGACAAGGGTAATAGCAGTTAATTACGTAAGCATAATGAATAGTTTACTATAGCCATCTTCCAATAGTCGTAAAATCACCAAGGTTCAAGAATTTAACCAGTTTCGGAAGTTTGATGCTTGTTAAAGCAGGAAGTTGTTACCTTCCTCATCTGGGACCCGGGAAATTGGAGGCCCTAAATGTAACTATTACATTTTTGGCAAACCTATGTGCTAACTCTTTTCTAATTAGTTAATATTTGCTATAAGCAGGAAGTTGTCACCTTCCTCATTCAGACCTGGAAAACGAAAGGTCTTAGATTCAACTACACTTGACCAAAATGACCGTACGCGGTTATCAAATATAATCAAACAAATATCGGCGTGTTTCGAAAGGGCTCAAGAATAGCCTCAATCTCACGTTCCCAGTTTAGATTGCACAGAAGCAAGAGGTGCAAAGCGAAATCATGTTGTAACTGCAATTTCTTGCACACGAGTGCGAGAAATTGCCCAAAAATGGTATTTCGCCCTAAAATTAATTCCCAATACGGTGACATTGTCGAAGCTGCCCAAAACTGCGGCATTCTCGCTAAACTTTCAAGTCTTTACAACTAATTCAAGTTTATAAGTCTAATTCATGTTCAGAAAGCCAAAAATGTGAGTAATGGTTGCTGGGTTCGAATCCCGCACCTATAACTTGTACTAATGGGTTTTAACCCATTTGATTCAGGTGCGGAAAGCTGAAATCCATCCTGCCTAGAATCACGTGTAGATCTCCAGTATTCTGAATCACTGTGCCGATTAATTGTTGGATCATTTGATTATTAGTCCAGAGTAGGACCTGTGCAGACAGTTGGAATTCGTACCAGTGGAACTTATCATTGAAAGGTACATTTGAGGAACTGATCAGATTTGTGTCGGAAGTTCGAGGCAGAGATCATTTTACGAATAGGGCACCGAATCATCTGTGGGACCTAAAGCCTAAAATCTGAACATTGTGTTATTTTGGAAATCCGAACTTTGTACTTTCTTTTGAACTCAAATCAGATCTAAAATGTGGCTTACCGCTCTCCTTGTCTTATTGGGAATGGATGGATCCTGTGGTCTATTTTAAGAATTCACTCCGAGGTAGAAGCACTAAAGAAGAGATTAAACAAAAGCCTACCCTGTACTAACACCGTAACCGTTACCAGGAAACCCCCAACCGGACCGACCCTTGTATTGTCCTCCCAGGTGACCGAACAGCATCCGAAAGTGCTATTGTTACTGGCATTTCGGGCTCACCCAAAGACCGGAATTTGTACTACTAACCTGATTAATTTAGTTAATTTAATCTGTTGTGTAGCTTTTATTATTATTATTTGGCTATATTGTCCTTGGTAAGGAGGACGGACAAAGAGTTTTAACTTAAAGCACGAGCACAAGCCTATCGATAATTACTAATTTGGGTAAAAGTGAGTACTGGCAACTCTGGCAAACCATTGTATTGTTTGCTAATAATTTATCTATTTGTATTGTAAACTGCCATTTGCACTGTTTGCAGTGTTACTAGTAATTATACTCACTGTACTCGCCATTGTTCTTATTATTATAACCGGTCTTGTCACTTGTCTCAATAAATTGCAGTGCCTTATAGTCAGTCGTACGATAAGTCGTACGTAAGGCATCTATCCTGATCAAGACAATTGGAGCCGGATCTGACCCCTGAACAAGTAAGTACCTATAATCTGACCCCTTGGACCCTACAAAGACATCATCCATCGATTCCAGGTCGTGATTTGTCAATCAAGATCTATTCACGAGAGTTCATTGTTACTGAACCGAATTGCCCTCTGGAAAGCAAGTGTCGACCCCGCTTGCTAACGACATCAACGGAGCCCAACCCCTGCCAAACGAACTCACGATCAAGACCCCTATCCAGGTTGGCCGCAGGGAATTCTCAGTTTTGGACACATCACCTTCTGAGAATCCGGTGCTTAAGTTTATCTCTACCGATAAACGTGCCGACCTTCCGTGCTTTGAAGTGGTTGTTACCCAGAGCTAGCGTCTTGTTAGACCGAAACGGAACGGAAACTCATTGGAAAGAAATTGGAACCTAATCTTAGCCACTTCATTACACATATCTGGAAAATTTGGTCAAGTTTGTTTGAAGCAGTGACGAGAAAATCAAAAACAAAAAATTCGCAACTTTTCATTGTTTGCTTTGGTTTTAGGAATTCGCTCTCCTTTCAATCTGCTGCATAGTCTTCATTGTTAAATAATACACATAAGCAACACACTCTTAAAAAACCTTTAAACCTTTAAAACCCAATAGATTTAATTTTTGGATAAACGGCTATTACTTTACATTGCAGGTTCAAACGGTCAACGTAAGTCAGCCGTACGTAACCCCATCTGTAACTTTTGATAGAAACCACGTACAGAGGAGATATGCAGATCATTTTAAAGCTCTTTTTATGCTCTTTCACATGCCAGATTTAAATTTAGAAAATAAGGCTTAAATAAAATTTTGATTATTTGCGCATGCACAAAGCCATCATGGTAGCTAGCCAATTATGCACTCTCTGACACCAAAATTTTATGCAAAGATAGCCTGCCAACCAAACGTGTTTCACCAATACTTTCGTCATGTTTGCTTCATTTATACGAAGATTAGGTCGAAAATCCCGCTAGTGGTACTACCACCTTAAGGAGGCGCTTGCATCACCGGGAACGGTTCTCCTGAGTTCATTTTTCAACCAATCCATTTCAAACATTCAGCAGTGGTAGCTGGTGTTAAATAATAGCAATATGTAGAATTTGAAGAATCCAATGCTTGGCTTGCTACCTACACGAAAGGGATAAGTTTACATTTTCAAGACGTTGTCATTCATTAACGGCTGAATAAAGTAAACTCAAATTTTGCACAAATGTATAAATAAACCTAACGCAGGGGCAATTTTTTAGTTTCTCGATTTATGCAATGTTGAGAATTTTATTCATGTTCAAAAACGTTCTTTAAACTTTCTTCAAAAACTATAAACGGAATATCCGACTTAAGCAAAAACTAAAAAAGTTGCCCCTACGTACCTTTGAAATAAACGTGCATGCAAAATTTGAGCGACTTTGGTTGAAGCATTTATGAGAAAATTAATTTGGAAAATTTCGCACTAATCGCTTCCACTTAGCGCATATATTTTGATTTTAATAAGTTGTGTAATGTATTTCATACAATAATGAACAAATCCAACACAAAAGCATCATTATATCCAGTAGAACTTATTTTTGAAAGACTAGTTTTTACTTGGCCATATGAAATTATAATTGTCAACGTAACTTTGCCATATATTCAACCGCCTGTAACTTTTGATAGAAACCACGTACAGAAGAGAGATGCATATCGTTGGTTTCGAAGGTTTCGTAAAATTCCGACTTTTTAAGCCGTAATGGTAGCTAGCCAAACACATGGTCTCTGCTGCCGAACTTTTGTCAAAACATGCTCCGCCATACAAAGTAACTTCAGCTGGGAGTTCATTAAAATTGGGCAATCGGTCCAAATTTTACATCTATGATCCTGATAATGTAAGCGCCACCTAAACTCCATCTTGAGTTTAACTGGAGAAAAGCTGAAGACTATGTTAATCTTAAGTTTAACTTATTTGGTGCAATCCACACATATTTTTCATATCGTTAGAGAACTCCGCGTAAACCTAAAGCTAGCCTACCTTTTTAATTAAAATGTTTATTATGGAAGAATGTGGAAAACAACGCATGAATCGAAAATAAAATACAGTTATTGTATACTGTATAATACACACTGCTCGACAACGCGCCGAAGGCGCAAAGTTTTTGAAAAAGGAAAAGGCCCTCGACCTCAAAAGGAGGGGGCCCAAATCCCAAAGGGCTCCCCCCACGAGAAGGCCAGGCCGGCACTTATAAAGATGGGGGGGACAAAAATTTTGCCTTGGTCCCCCCCTTATGTTTCGAAAAAAGTTTTTGTCTCCGATTTGGATGAGAAGGTGCCCCTAGGGTAAATCGAGGTCGCTGATTTCAAAAATCGAATCGACAGATCGATCCGATCAATCGATCGATCAGTAGAATCGATCGATCAAAATCGATCAAAAAATTTTTTGTCTCCGATTTTCGCGAAAAGTCGCCTATAGGGTAACTCGGGGGCGCTGATTCCGAATCTGCAGTCGAAATTTCGATCCGAGCTGCCAAATTCGACTTATAGACGATTTTTAAAAAAATCGATGAAAATCGATTTTTGCGGGTGCGGGATCGATTTTCATGAAATTTCGACTGCAGATTCGGAATCAGCGCCCCCGAATTACCCTATAGGCGACTTTTCGCGAAAATCGGACACAAAAATTTTTTTGATCGATTTTGATCGATCGATTCTACTTATCGATCGATTGATCGGATCGATCTCTCGATTCGATTTTTGAAATCAGCGGCCTCGATTTACCCTAGGGGCACCTTCTCATCCAAATCGGAGACAAAAAATTTTTTTCGAAACATAAGGGGGGACCAAGGCAAAATTTTTGTCCCCCCCATCTTTATAAGTGCCGGCCAGGCCCCCCCCCCATAGGTGTAAGGTGGGGGGATGGGGTGTGGTAGCCCCCCCCCCCCCCAGCCATTTTCTCTACCTCCCCGCCCAGAACTGTTTTGGGGGGGGGGATCGTCCCCGCCCTCCCCTCCCCCCGGCAGATCGCGCCTAAAACGGCCAAAAATTGGGTATGTTTAGGGTAAATTTTGCAAAAAATTTCAAAAATGTCCAAATTTTCGGCTTAAAGTGTTTATTATTGTGAGAAATACAGGTTTTTAACTGTATTATGGACCTTATGGCTCACTATTGACCTTAGTTTGGTCTTAGAAACATGTTGTCAATCACGTTTTCGAGTTTAAAAACCATGTCTAATGTCAAAATCACTTCATAGTTGAATGTTCGTTGGCATTAGAAACGGCTGAAAATGTGATTTTTGGCATTTTTCAGTTTGTCGTTTGACGTTGCTACAGTTTGCTCCCTGTGACTGTGAGACCCCCCCCCCAACGGAGCATAGGGGTACGATCTGTTGGGGTTGGGGGGCATAGGTGTGGCTGGCGAAAAAAGTGGGGGTGGGGGTTCTGAAAAAAGTAGGGAGGGGGGTTTGGCGAAAAAGGGGGGTGGGGGGGTCGCGAAAAGTCGGTTTGGGGGGAGGGGTAAGAAAAATTTTCGAGAGGGGGGTCGGCGAAAAATTGGTTTTTCGTTAAAAAATTGAAAAATTTTCTCAATTTACACCTATTTTTAACAATTTTTAGCTTAACTAAGCGAATTCTAGCATTTTTTCGCTAATTTTTGGAATTTTTTGGAAAAATTTCGAATTTTTGGCTAAAAATTTTCAAAAATTTAGGTAGGGGTTAGGGAATTTTTAGGGGGGAGGGGTCTGAAAAAATCGATTTGGGGGGAGGGGTAGGAAAAAATTTTTAGGGGGGGGGGGTCGGCGACCCCTCCATTTGGGGGGAGGGGCCCCCCCCCACCCCCCCCCCCCCCTAACACACCTATGGTTGGGGGGGGGGTAAAAAGTCCAAATCTGGC
Source organism: Trissonchulus latispiculum (assembly GCA_030248195.1). Taxonomy (NCBI): domain Eukaryota; kingdom Metazoa; phylum Nematoda; class Enoplea; order Enoplida; family Ironidae; genus Trissonchulus; species Trissonchulus latispiculum. Next base: position 32,790 of record JASAND010013757.1, read on the forward strand.
TTGGGAGCGGGTGGGGGGTCTAAAAAATCGGAAATGTTTGAAAAAACTGTACCCAAACTGTACCCAAATTTTTTTCAGCTAAAAATGACCCTTTTTTGACATAAAATCTACTATTTTCGACATAAATCTACTCCTATATATTGCTTTTTACAACCTATTTTTTAGAGTTTTTAACTATTTGCTTGCAGCCATTTTTTTCAAAAATTTTGCATTTTTTACTTGGTTTGGACCATAGGTGAACATAGGTGTAACGAGGATTTGGGTTGGGGGGCCCCTCCCCCGGAATTTTGGGGGGGGCCCTTTTTAGACCCCCCCAACCCCCCCCCCCAAACCTCCCCCAATTTTTATGCCAAAAATCGCATTTTCAGCCATTGCTAATGCCGAAAAACATGAAATCATCAAGTAATTTTATCATTAGACAGTGCTCTTAAGGTGCTGGTATCGCTTTGTGTAAATTTGATCCTATAGGCTTTAATTCTTTATGAAAGTGGATGAAACTTTCCAAATATACTATTTCGGTGCTCTTTAACATTCTGGGACCAGTCCCGCCTTTTTAGGTGCAAAGATAAGAAATTTTTTGTTTTTGCCATTATTCTCTCAGTACATAGTCGAGACACCGGATTGGTTGGTATGGCTGGATAGAGGGCACAGAAATGAACATTTTTGCTTTTACAACTTTTGAGCTATCTCTAGTGGTTAAGTCAGTATAAGCAAAAAACGATTTTTGGGGTCCAAAAATGGCCGTTTTCGAGAAAATCAGTTTTTTCAAAATTACTGCCAAATCATATGGACAATTTCGGTTTACTTATACTCGATCGATACACAGTCTCATTGCACATTTTATCAATGCCTATTAGCCGGAGTTTGTTGCTCTAAGCTAGAGATTTGGCAGAAAAACGATTTTGGCAAAACTGCGATTATTTTGTTTTGAACATCGATTTCTCAAAAACCACCCAATCGATTGGCGTGATTTTTGGCAGGATGAGAACTCGCACTATTGCGGAGGGACATTTTTCTTGGTTTGAGCTAAAACATCTCCAGTTTCGAAAAACCTCAATGCAAAGTTGCGAAATTTCGTGTCACCGCACATTTAGTGGATTTTCTTGACCGTTAAGACCTGCTGAGCCAAATCCAAAAAAATGTCCCTCGGCCCACATGTCCTTTAGAGAACAGCACAAGAAAAAGTTTCGGCCGATTCCACAGTTTTGAGAAATCGATGTTCAAAAATTTTTGGTCTGTATTCTGCCTGTAAGATGTTAGTATGTCAGTCAATTTTTGCTATTTTTTGCCAATTTTGCTAGTTTCGTACTCTTATGAGAATCTACATATTATAAGCTTTAAAATGATGTATAAAGCTCTTTCCAACTCGCAAAATTGCGAAAGTTATAGCGTTTCAAAATATACCCACAAAAGCACTGCACAAAGGGATACCAGCACCTTAAACTCGAAAACTTGATTGCCAACATGTTTCTGAGTCCAGAATAAGGTCAATATTGAGTCTAGAAGTCCATAAAACCGTTATAAACGTGTATTTCTCGCGATAATAAACACTTTAAGCCAAAAATTTGGACTTTTTTGAAAAATTTTGCAAAATTTGCCCTAAAAATGCCCAATTTTTAGCAAATTTTCGCGCCTTCGGCGCGACTCCCCCCCCCCCCGGTTGGGGGGGGGGGGGCCGGGGGCCCCCCAAAAATTCGGGGGGGGGGGGGGGTTTGGAGAAATGGCTGGGGGGAGGTTACCCCCCCCCCTCAACCCCCCCAATTACACCTATGTAGGTGAACCAGGCTACAGTTTACCCCCTGTGACTGTGAGACCCCCCACGGAGAGGCCAGACCCCCCTCCCCCCCCTACCCGTCCTCAACTACAGTGGCGGATCCAGGATTTTGTAAAGGGGGGGCCCGCTGAAAAATTTTTCTGGGGGGGGGGTAACCAAATTTTTCCGGGGGGAGGGTAATAATTTGATTTTTCCAGGAACAAAATATTTTTACAAGAAAATATTGTGTATGGAAAGGTTAGTTCACTTGCCAATTGGAAAACAACTATATCCCGTGAGTGAAGCAAAGCATGGAGAATTTATATACATACACAAGAAGCACACGGGCGGTCTGGGGGACAGATCCCCCCAGAAGTTGAAGAATTTTTTGAAATTGGAAAATATCCGTCATGCAAAGTTTTGAAAAGATTAAATAAATAAAATGGAGATGCACATGTATGTATATATAGTAACTTACGAAGTGAAAAACTTGCAGTAAAATAGTATAAGTATATATACACAAGGTATGGTGGCAATAAAGAGGACAAGCTACAAGGGCAACAAAGATAATGTGCGAAACGGGGGGTCTGGGGGCAGAGCCTCCCAGAAGTTGAAGAATTTTTTGAAATCGTGGAAAATTCAGCAATTCAAATGTTTAAAAGGATTAGTTAAGATGAGATGAGTTATTGAGTTGTATAATCGATCAGTGGAAAACCAGAACGGGAATTGGATGCTTTTCAGAATTTTTCACTTCCACGATTTATTCTAGAACACTTTCAGAAGCTGCCAATTATCAATCTTGCATTGCCCTATATATACGTTTGAAAGCAAAATAAAATTTGTAATGTATATATATATATATACATATATATAAATATATATATATATATATATATATATATATATATATATACATATATATATATATAAGCCTGTATATAAACTGAAAGCGTTGAGTACAATTAATTATATACTTACAAAACAGGAAAGGAAACAAAATAGAAGACACTTTAAGAGACAGAAGTTCTGTCACAGAACTAAGTTCCTTTATAAAGCAGCACGGAAGTATAAGTGCGCCGCAGGCGAAATTTTTTAAAAATTTGTGGAATTTATTAAAATTATGCTTAATTTTTACTCGAAATATGCATTATAAACAGCTGAAAAAATTTTCTAGGGGGGGGGCCCGGAATGTCAAAGGAGGGGGCCCAAATCGCAAAGGGGGGCCCCGGGCCCCCGGCCCCCCCTGGATCTGCCACTGAGGAGTAGATTCGACTGGAGATTCCCCATCACGGATAACCTGTACTGCGTACCCCATGTCCACGACGTCGTAGGTAGTGGAATACAATTCTTCAGTGCCCACCCAAGGACGAAGCTCCATTAAAATTTCTCCAAGGGCGTTTCTTCCAGGGAAAGATAGTGAGGTAATTGGAACGTCCTTGTGAATACCTGTGGACCAATACACATTTCTATCTGAGTATGTGGAATGGGCTAATATGGTATCGCCAGAATTTCGCAAAGCATCCCGAAAAGATGCACACTGCTCCAGCTTCGATTTCTGGATGTCCTTCATAAGCCCATATTCATACTACATGCCTCGGTTTGGGGCCTTGCGACAGATATTTCCGGGTTTCTTCGCTGCCACTGCGTTAGGTGCATTGAGCACCTTGCTGGCCGTATCATCATAGCCGTAGTAGAGCAATCTGTGATGTTGAAAAGCGTGCTCGGCTGACTTGAAATTCACCCCATTAAAATAGAAGTCAAACAGGTAGAAACAGGAAAGGGGGTCACGGGCACCACAGAATACCATAAATCTCGTGGGCTGGGTAGAACTGTCAGTAGTTTGGCGTTCTTCCGTAACTAAAGTAGGGGGGTTTCTTCACTTTACGTAGTTTTCGCAGCAGAGGGGGACGACTGTGCCTGGATCGAATTACTAATGCAATCCTTAGCAGGTTGTCCACGAATACAGTCATCACACATCCAAATAACGTTTACCTTGCTCATTTTCACGAGACTGTTGAAGAATTGTGGGATCAGCCCTACGCATCGTGCATGGTACCATTTTCCGCAGAGATGGCAAGCCACCTGATGGTCCATTACAGCAATGTTTTTGCCATACTTTAAAGAACAAGGTGGGGAGGTCGTCGTTATTCCTCGTTTTGGGCAGGTTTTATGTATATATATAAAATCAATCAATCAATCAATCCACGGGTGCAGACTCCAGAGTTCATCCAGAGGCTAGAGATTTGGTGGTCGGATAATGAGGAGATTAGAACCAGACAAAAATACCGCCACATGCAATCAATCAAATTGGCATTCCTAGAACTGAATCAAATGGGTTAAAATGTTTGAAAAAACCGTACCCAAACTGTACCCAAATTTTTTCAGCTAAAAATTATATACCCTTTTTTGACATAAAATCTACTATTTTCGACATAAATCTACTCAAAAACTACTCTTATTGCTTTTTACAACCTATTTTTTAGCGTTTTTAACTATTTGCTTGCAGCCATTTTTTTCAGAAAATTTTTGAAAAATTGCAAACAAGTAGGGCCCAAAAGGGCCAATATTCCGGAGTAGACATGTGGAAACTGGTATTTCGAGGAGAGTATTATGAAGAGCACATAATAGTTAAGTGTATGGTAATTGTAAGTGTCCATTTGGTATAAGCGTGACTTATCTTCATTAGTCGCATAGAGGGATTGCCTTGGATAGTTTTGATGAAAGTGTTTTGGAGCTGAAGTAGTTAAACTACATTTATTGGGTGAGACTTAGAGTCCTGAAGTACTGGCCATAAACCTGGATTATAGGAGGTTTATGTCGATTAAAGATTGATTATCAGAAGGATGTGGTTGGTTTGGAGAGTGGTGCAGTAGGACGTGTCTGTCAGCTTCGGGTTGTGTGTTAATAATTCGAGTGACGATTTGGCGTTCCCTTAAAATTGAGCCTTAATAGTGGACATAATCTTAAATGTTTGATAGTTTTTATGCAAAATGAAAGGCAAGGAATGTAGCTGTAAAGAAGACTGTAGTTTTAATGTATAACAAACAATGTAAACGTTTCGAAAAACAAACAAATTCAACAGAGCAAAAAGGAACAGAGTCGACAATTGGATAACTAACACAGAATATCGAAAACCTAGGCAACGTACGTCACAAAGGTATGCAAAGAATGCAGAAGAAGCAGAAATATATAATGGAAAATAATAAATAAGCAGATTAAGGACAAAATACATAAACAAAGGCTATATGAAAAAGAGAATATCATAAATAGTAATTTTAAAATTCTGTAGTCACTGATCGTTGTTGGGAAGGTCGTTTTCTTCGGAAGAAGTATCACCAGCTGAGGAGTCTGAATCAGAGTTAGACTGCAGCATTTTGACATACTCTAATTTTCTCTGATTAGTATTAAGTCGAAGGGCATAGTGATTACCAAAGGCATATGCAACCTGTGATTGTAGCAGAGATGGTGATTTTTGCACGTCGCGGGCAGAGATTCCAAAAATTTCTTGACATGCAGAGTCGAAAGCTGAAACAGAAATAGTGTATATATAACGTTAATACGTAAGACTAGGATGTGGAAGAAGTGGGTGCAGTGATTAAATAATAAATGATATTAGACAGTGTAAGTACTGAAACTGTATAACAGCAGAATAAGCGTACCCATGAATTCGCCCAAAGATGTGGTAGTGTTGTCGTTGTTGATTTGACAAAGTGTGATTCTGGCACGAAGTCCGAACTTCAAAGTATTAAACGGAAACCACTGGCCACACGTCGGAATGTCGTGTTTGTACGATTTCTGCACCTTAGGAATTTGTGGATCCATAACAATTTGAGATTTACATGATGGACATTGGCTGAAAGTTAATAAGAAATAACAGTATAAGAATGTAGATAAGGAATGAAGTTTGAAAAAGTAGTGTTTAGTAAATCTGGAATTGTTACAAAGAACAAGAATACATACATAAAGTTATGGCAGTAGGCAAGCTATGTGACAGCAGAAAGAAACATTGATGTTTTTGATGACGGATAAGTCCCCTTGTAATAATACTCAGCACTTAAGAAATATTCTTGCGCAATGTTCGTGTTGTAAAGATGAGAGGAGGTACAAAATTCACATAGCTACAGCTTTTGTTTTGTAGCTTAAGCATATAAATAGAGAGGGATTGCGAGTCTTGCCGTGTCGAAAAGGTGCTGATTGGAGGCTTAGTTTAGTCGAATTTGGAGGGCCACGCGTCAGCAAAGAAGATGTATATAGCGTGAGCTCAGATAACAGAGAGTTTGCCGAGTGGAAAATAGATATCAGCAAGTTCTCTTGCAAAAAAAATATAGACAAAGGAATGAAGTGTAGTTACCCGTAAAAAATTAAATCAGATGAAGATACCAATTTGCAAGTCAGCAGAGTATCAGGAACGGCAAGCTTTGACTCAGCAATTGTCCGATTGAAATCTAGATTAGCAGCATGAGCTGGCGGATCGATAACATTTATGAATGTGTGAAAATTAGTAGAAATTTTCTGAACATTGCGGTACTTCTTAACTCGGCCACCAATGACTAAATATACAAATTATAGTTATTGTAATAGTCAGCTAGCAATAATAGGTTCGCAATCAATATTGAAAGAAGAAACTAGCAGAAAGTGTTGTTGAAGGCATGGTCTGATACAGTAAAAGCAGAATAATAGAGAATAAGGCCATATATTAATAATAAAAAGAGGAAATTACAAAGTGTGAATAATAAAGTCATACTTCTGAGCCAAGATCCAGTTTCCATGGGAATATCGGTTAAGGGTTCCCATAATGCCAGCTCTATTTCCACTAGACTCTGATCAGCAATACGAACCTAGGAACCAGGTAAGAAAGAATTAGGATAAAGTTTGAAGCAAGCACAAAACTTGCTAATACACTGCTTGTGTTTTCGTGCATAAGCACATAAATATAGAGCGAGTTAGTTAGGGTCTGATTTGTGTGGGGGTGAGCCGTTAGGAAGGAGAGCATAGGTCTGGTTTCGATAAGATATAGCTTGCGTAGTGGGATGCTAGTATCCTTGTATACTATTGGTTTTATCAAGAGTACATAGTAACTAAGAGTGTGACAAGCGTCATGCTCTTAGTTATCAAGCGAAAAACATCATCTGCACAATAACGGCCTACCCCCCCCAACAACTGAGTACCTGGTGACCCTCCCCCACAACTGAGTACCAGGTACACAATTGTGTACCAGCACTCGCTTGTATGTTTACATGTTGACGCTCAAAAGTGGCCAGCTCCTGATAGAATGCTTTTGGCTTCAACATGTAAACATACAAGCGAGTGCTGGTACACAATTGTGTACCTGGTAGAGTTGTGCCGTTAACAAATTTCCCGGCCCGGGCCCGGAGGCCCGATTCAAGGCCCGGTAGGCCCGGTGGGCCCGGCGGCCCGGTGTAGGCCCGGTCGGCCCGGTGAAGGCCCGGCATACAAAAAACAGTGCCAAACAATAGTTAGTGCTATTTATTACAACTTAGACAACTCGCGTAAGCTTAAATTGGACCTTCTAGTGAAGAAATTGTGGAAAAAATTAGAAAATGGATAGTAAAAATTTGACCGGGCCTCACCGGGCCCGGCCGGGCCTGGCCGGGCCTCTCAGGCCCGGCGGGCCCGGCCGGGCCTGGCCGGGCCTCTCAGGCCCGGCAGGCCCGGTAGGCCCGGCTCGGGCCGGGCCTGCGCGGCCGACCGGGCCCGGGCCGGGCCTATCGCTCCAACTCCCGATTCAAGGCCCGGGCACAACTCTAGTACCTGGTACTCAGTTGTTGGGGGGTCACCAGGTACTCAGTTGTGGGGGGTAGGCCGTTATTGTGCAGATGATGTCTGCAGCCTAATAACTAAGAGTGGGACGGTTGTCACACTCTTAGTTATTATGTACTCTTGGTTTTATGACTTTAAAAATATTACCGGTTTAAGCAGTTTTTTCGAATTAGAGAAGGAAGAGTTAACTTCTTCAGGATTGCCAATTTCCAGAATGCAAACTTCAAGGGAAACCAAAGTGTCCTGCGGCAAGTTCTTAATATCAGATGTTCGATGCAGAGGAAGAGAAGGCAGTGTTTCAGGAGATTCGCGAGTCCAAGAGACCTTAAACAAAAGTTAGGCCTATGTGGAAGAAAAAGGAACAGTGGTTTTTTGTTATCAACAACAAATATTAGAAATTGCGGATATGTGGTGCCTAGGACTAATGGTTGTTAAAGGTAGGAGTGTGGTTATTCTAAATGATCATGTAAACGAAAGCAGCTCAGTCCATTAGTAAGTTTCTTACCCCGGCTTCCATAAGAAGCTCAAATGCTCCTGCTGAGTTGGCTCCTGCTTGATTGGGAGGTAGATATGGAGCCTTAATTCTTAATCCAGAAAATTTATAAGTGGAGTTGATTGTGAAGGAGTTGTAGTAAGTGTTGTCAAAAGAAACGATCCGACATTGACCAGAGTCGTCCATGGAATATAAAGAGAACATTTGACCATTACCATTCGAGAGTGATCGAAGTACGGAAACACCGACTATTGTAAGCATGAGAAAGCCATTAACGCAATGAGATGCAGATCCTTCAGGGCATGAAAGAGAAGATAGCTTAGTGATTTCTGAAATAAATTAAAGTTATAGGTACAAAACCATGCAAAATATGTAGAAGCGAATCATACTCTAAATAAGAAGTACAAATAGAACAAGAAGGTTAATTACTATCCATGAACATGACACAGAGTAAACAGTCAAATCAGTTTATAAGGTGTCTAGATGTAAAAAATGGAAAGCAAGCTTTAATGCTTTTGCAATGCCAGTAATCTGTCCATTTCTAGTGCTACTGATTTGTCCACTTTTAAGCGTGAAATATCTAATTCTTCAATAGCAAGGCCTTCTAATGTTTTAACTCTGGATAGTGCAACATAAAGTTGTCCGCAAGTAAAAATTTTGTTGCCAACGTTGACAACCGCAGTATCCAGGGTTTGTCCTTGACTTTTATGAATTGTTATTGCATAAGCTAATTGCATAGGCAACTGTAGACGCTCAACCTCCGATCCATTTACGAAAAATTTGGAACTGGATTTGTGTATCCAAATGGGTTCGTTGTTGGCCTGGTTCTTGTCAAGAGCACCAGCTCTGGAGTCGTCAAAGACAACTGAGCAAGCAATAACTGCGTTGTCACTGTATCGGAAGTTAGTTATTGTGCCAAGTTTTCCATTAACAAGACCAGTCGAAACATTAATGTTTCGTGTGAGCATGACTCTAGCTCCAATAGCTAAGTGCAGTTTATGCTGCAGACCTCCGCACAAAGTGTCACTCGTTAAGTCAATACAATTTAGCACTTGTGAAACAGATGCTTTGTCTTGTGCAGAAACAGTAATGATTTGGTTATCATCTGTTACTAATTGCTGCAGTTTTTGCATATTGAATTCTGAACACTGCAGTTTTGTAGGATACAGCCGTATAGAATTCTCGAATTTTGGATCGGTTAAATGTTTGCCAACTCTGCTTTGTAGTCGACGCAGATCAGTTGCACTAATTAGTCCTGTTCGTAGCCTGTTTAATAGACGGTTGAAAGTTTTATCATGTTGTTGTCGGTGATTTTCTGTTAAAAAGTACGGCTTAATAATGTCTATCCAAAGATGTATAATGGTGTTCATGCTGTTCTTAAAGAGCCAACCACCACAAACTGGTTTAAGTTGATAAAAATCACCAACAAAAACCATGTTCCTATTTCCGAAGAGCGAATTAGTATCAAATATGTCTTGTAGCCTCATATTGATTGCAGATAGATTGTGATAAGATAGCATACTGCACTCATCAATTATAACAGTATTAATATTTTTCATTTGTGTTCTTAATGTTGAAAGTCGCTCAGCACTGAGAGGCCTGTATTCGCCGTCATTCCTGTAAAAATGTTTTACAGGAAGACAAAAGGCTCTGTGTGCTGTAGTTCCACCAATAGAATGGGCTGCGATACCAGTAGTTGCCACAGTAAGAACACAATTTTTATTAAATTTGCGTATCAAAAAGTCTCTGAGAACAGTTATTATGTGTGATTTTCCTGTTCCTGCCCCACCAGTAATAAAAATTCTCAGTGGAAAGTCTTCTTCTTTTTGAAAAAGCTGTAAAATTGTCTTTTGACTAGGGCTTAGCCCGTCAATGTTATGTTGAAATTGTTCGTTAGTGAAAGATAGCAAAATGTTTGTTGCAATAGAAACTTGTTCATGTGGAGCATGTGTTTCTGCGCAATTTTCTGAAGTATCGAAAACGTTGAATTCTTCTAGTTCTGATTGATGAGTTTCGCCCGTATTTTCCTCTTCTAAATTAAGAAGTTTATCGGTGAAGAGTTCAGTAGAAATTTGCATTGCATATGCAAAATCTTGTTCGAACAACTCGTATTTTTTATAGAAAGGGTCAATTTTATTTTGGTTTGCTTGTAAGCTTTCAAGGTAAGTAGAGTATGATCCTAATAAATCGCATTCTTGCCTCCAAGGTAGAAAAGCGCAAAGTTTGGCATAAGCGTATTCTTCAATTTGAGTCGGTACTTTGAAATTAGGTAGTACAATAGCACATTCTTTTTTTCTTTTCCGTATTATTTTCTCAAATTTGGTCAATTGCCATGTCTTTCGATTAGGATTGTAGTTACTTTCGCTTACGCATTCATATTTTGCGGCAAAGTGAGCTAAGCTCATGGTGTCAAAGTCTACGGATTTCGGTCTGGAGGCATAATAATCAAAAATATTAGGTTTATAAATGTCGTAACTTGAACTGGGCAGGCTGTCCAATTCTGATTTCGGTTTCAAAATTCTAAATCTACTTTTTGGAGTATAAACATTAAGCCACGTACACATCCGCGATGAGTCAACGTATTCGTAACTAAGTATTCGCCAGACAGCTTCTTGAGCACTAACCTCACGTTTGCGCAAAAATTGTACGGCAATTTTAAATAATTTTTGGCGATCTGAACTGTCACTTGGAAGAGTTGACAATGCATCGCTTAAAGTTTGTTGCAAGTCTTCAGGTTCTGATTTGCACATGTAGGCGCAAATATAGAGTGCAATACCATAGAAAGATCCCACAAACTGTATGTCATGGTTTGCTTGCCATGATAGAGCAACGGCAGGACTGTATGAATTAATCATTCTGTCTTCTTCCTTTAATCTCTTGACAATGACAATTCTGGAAGGATTGCCTGAGTCTAGCTTAGTTCTTAGACGTGTTTGCGTACTCAATTCATGTGGCATGTCGTAACGGCACTTTCCATGTTTCCAGCAAGAAGTTGTGTGTTTGTGAATTTGTACTCGGCTGACAATTTTGTACAATTCCTCTTCAATTTGTGGATCGGGCAATGTTCCCCTGACATGTTTATCAAAGAAATTACAAACGATTGTTTCCCCGTCACTAAGGTTTGGCGCCCCATCAATCCATAAGAAAATATGTAAATGGGGAGATCCGCGCTTTTGAAATTCGACACGAACGAAGTAGTCATTTACTTTTCCCAAGGGTTGGGCTTTTCCTTTCAGTATATGCTTAAAAAACGCTTTCCATCTTTTTCTGAAAAGCCTACAAGCAAGTACTGGATTATGCCTCAACATTTTAATTCTGTCCTTATTTGCATGTGTCTCAGTTGAATAGTTATTGTAGATGATAGAAAGAAGCTCTGGCCATAAGTCGCTACAGTCTGCAGCGGATAGTGTTAGAAACCAAGTAGGAGAACCCAATAGGCGAATTTTAGCCAATAATACTTTCAGTTGTGTTTTTAAATAGGCTGAATATCCTCGCAAATTTTTTAAATAGGAAAAACAATTTTCTAAGAACTTTTCCGGAATTTTCTTATGTAGTTCTCCTGCAGAAACTTTGCCTAGGGTAGAAGTTCTCAGTGCTATTCCTATCGAATCAGAAATACGTTGCAGTTCTACGATACAGAGTGCATAAAAAATGTAAAGTATGTCTCGAGCAAACCTAGTATCTACCGAGAGCAACCTGCCTCTGAAATAACTGCAGGTAGAAATCTTTACTGGTCTACGAAAATTTATTCCATGTTTTCCAAAAGGAAACAAATGTGGAAACGTTTTTTCTTCAATAAATTTATCTGTGAAATGTGATAGCGGACTTTTATCACTTCTTTGCAGTTTAACTAACTTTCCTTGCTTAATTAGTTCTTCAACGTTTACATCCTGAGGTGTCAAATTAGCGTTTAAGCAAACGTATTCTTCAGGATTAAAAGTGCAGTCGCCGGGCGAATGCTGTTCATCATTATTGCGCAAACGTACTAAGTGGCTTAGCGCAGCTTCTACCTCTTTGTTTCCGCTATAATGCAAATTATTTGCTCTTAGCCACGAAAATGCCCGTATCAGAGTGTCTATCCGGACTGCATTAGCTATTGTTGGTGTATTTTGTGCTGTGGCCGATTGCACTAAAATCATACTACCGCTGGAATTATGTATTGAAAATGTTTCTTTTACGAAAGCTTCAATATTTACTGGACAATTTATTATTTGGCCCCTTTCTCCATATTGTCCTCCCGGGAGAAACACTATACTCAAAAAGGGATGTACTAATCCAATTATCCGCTTTTCTACATTGGTTAAATTTTGCAGTTCATCTGGAATATTTCCTGGGTCGAGACTATTTTCCCAAGATATAGGACAATTCTGTCCTTTCCGTATTCTTGAATCGCAGTTTCGGCAATAAACCGCTATACAAGTTCTTTCAAATTTAGGGCTTAGCTTAAATTTTGACTCACTTTCAAATAAGTGAATCCTACAACTTTTGCAAGAAAACATTAGCTTGTCATCTAAACACTGTTTGAAGTTGTAGATGTCTTCTTGCAAATTCTGATTCTCGCTATTATCACCAGCTTTTCCTGCGCTCCTACTTTGTGTTTTGTGTATCGACTTATTCAGATTTGTAGTCTTTCTTTCAGCCTTTTCCATAACACTTTCAAAAATCGCCTCGTACTTATCGTCGCATTTCTTTCGCTTACCTGCAGTTTCAAGGCCAAATTTGACAGGTGTATGTCCGTTGTCAGGATTTGGCTTCCGTTTTCGACTGCTCCTCCTCTCCTTTTTCACAGCGCACTTCTTTGCGGTTCCAGTATTTTCTACATGCCCCATTCCTTCGTCCGTTTTGTCCAGGTATTCAGGTGTCTTCGACCTTTCGCTGGAATTTTGTTCCATGCTTTCTGGCTGTTGACTCATACCTGAAACCCAGCCATCACATCTTAAATACAATAAAATGTGTACATTGTTTTCCTTGTTCAGCACTATATGCCCTTTGTCCATGATTGGATAAAATGTAGGTGGCTCACCCATATTCAAATCATCTAATATCAACCATGAATTAGATATTTTTACAACAGCTGAAAAGTGAGAAGCACCACTCAAAATTAGTCCGCATAAGGAGTATCGAGCTGTTCGAACCCTTAGATCGACATTTACTAGTAAATTGCGGTAATCTGCTGCTCCTATGACAATTGCAAGTAACTTGGGACAGGATAACGTCAATTCAAATTTAGAAATATGGCTACAGTCCCTGCAAGTGTGCTTGGTTATGTCTTCTAGATATTCTTGCAGTCCACTTTCAATATTGAAGTAATCTAGGCAGTAATTCGCTGGAAGAAACAAAGGTGCATGTATTACCTTGTTGTTTTCGATTCCATGGCCTGTACACCTCACTGCCAATTCTATTGACCATAAATTGTCACTTGCGTCCATACACTCAAATATTTGAGCAATTTCTGCATCGATAGTGCCTTTCGGTTGCAAACTGGGACAATACTCGCACAGGACATTCCAAAACTGATTTCTTGCATCCTCCAATGTCATCGCTGAGGAACTAAGATTTCTAGCCAAGCAACATTTGTTCAATTCTTCCCTCACTACAGTACTAATATAGTCTGATGTGTCGTAACTACCATAATAACAGTAAAAAAATGAATCAAAGAACGCATCAATGGCACACGAATATTTTCCAGGCTGATTAATGCAATAATTTTTACACGAAATCATTTCAATACAACTATGCCACTTTAACTTACTGAATAATAGTGCTGTCTTCAGAGATGTAAACCAATTATGCAGATTAGCCGAAACTCCAAAATAGATTAGCCGAGACTCCAAAATACCAACAGAACCTTCAGACAAAGTAAAACAATAACAAACCCTGACACCAAGACAATCCGACAGACTTAGCCAACTGCGACAACCGCACCTGCCTGATCCTTACCGCATACTGACTGTCTTCTAACTGACTGATTGACAAATGTGTCATAACTAATTTGCATATTTACTGATCCACTTTTCCTTCTACAAACAAAAAACCCTAAAGCTAGCCATGTACTGAAGATAGCACGTCTTTGCAATAAAATGACTCATCCTGCAATAGCCATACTAAAAGTCTTTTTATACATTCCGGCTCCAGCCGGAATAATAAAAATGCTAAACAAATTGTCCTAGTTTCGGTGTGAATCAGTGACGTTATCAGAGATGAATAGTTTTTTCCACAGCAACCCTAGTGCTTCTCTCGGGCACCATTTGATGAAAAACCTTTAGTTCTAAAGTCATAAATTCACAGAAAAGTTAAGTTGAAAGATTAAGTCATAGTTCAAGTTGATTTAGCAGACTTTTTCTCAGATCAGAAAACTCCTCAGGAAACAGGACTCGTAATCCGGTCCATGGGAAAAGTTTCAGTCCTACAAAAGACTTTTCTAACTAAACTTTCCTGTTCTGATGGCGGCAATAAAATTCCATTTAATGCAAAAAAGTCGGAGTCAAAATGCTGAAAACGGAAATTTCTTCCTTTTCGTATTCCGGAATAAAGGCCAGTTCAGCTTTCAATGTTTTCCGTTGTGCTCAAATAAAAGCTGAAGAGAGAGAATGCGAATTTGAAAGACAGGAGATGTAATTAAAGTTAGGATTATGGCTATTTTGTTGTTCTGGGGCTTTTTTGAGACCCTTTTTGGGCAACAAGAATGTCGTGCGGGCGAACCATAAAGAGCTTTATGTTAAAATTTAAATGTAACTTACAACTTACACAGTCAGTTTAATTAAGTGAGAATTAAACAAACGTAGTTTTTTTAAAATTTAAGTATTGAGTATAACTTTGACAGTACACCCTTTAATTATATACCATTTGTACCCATTTCTGGCACGGTGTTTACAGTGTTCGATATTTGAGCAAGGCAAAATATTCCTTTAGCCTCTCTCTTGCATTATATTTTTACAACTGATGGGCCTCCTGCCTATGAAAATTAAAAAAAACGAGTACATACAATAGATAAGATTTATGACAACAGGCGTGCTCTAAATATTTACTTTTAAAGCATTGAAAATCCTCTGTACGTTAACTGCTGACCCACCTCTATCAACCTGGTCACTAATAAAGTAAGTGAATTGGGCACTAATGAATCACTCAAATTGAACCCGCTATGCTGGGATTCTAAAGCCCGAAACAGACACAAAATTCGCACACGCACAATGTCTTGCGTAAACATGCTGAAACATATTAAAGCACCAAAGAAAATTTTCTAAACCCATTCTGAAATATTAGACCACTAGTTGTCACACTTCAGACTAATGGTGGGTGAGCTGACTATTTAAAGCTAACAATTTGAAAGAGGAATAGTGCACAGGGCACCCATTTTATACTCAAAATATAAGCAATTCATTCTGGAAAATTTCCACCTCACCGTCTGGGATGGCTCATATACCAACTTTTTTCCGAGAGTACGCTTTACTCAAAAGTCGGCTATGACCCCCTTATCAGCAATAGTGTGAAATTTGAGAAGATAAAGTCTATCAGCTAACATTTGCCTGTAGAGATATATATTACCAAATTGTGTAAAGATATATATGAAGAAATATGAAGAAAAAAGCCATTTGATGTCAGTACTTTACTAAATTGAAAACTATATTGTTTATACTAAGTCTGTTTTCATTTTCAAACTATTTCTATAAAATCTTGGACCAAAGTTCAGAACAAGAAAGAGACTGAAGCTTCTCATAATCAAACATTTTCAATCGATTCAAACATTTTGTTTGAATTTATATCTATTTCTAAAACTTGTTTGCCCAATGATAAAAAGAACAAAAACTTTGTTTCTCAGAAAAATTAAGACTATAATTTTAGTAGGTAAGTTTGCTTAGTGCAAGTATTTAGTAACCTAAGGGATAACAACCTTACGCTTTGAACTGCTGTTATGACAAAAAGGTCGTCCGAAAACGAGTTCAAGTCTGTTTTAGAAAAACTCAACTTGATAACAAATTAGGGAGAATTTTCTAAGTGAAACGCCTTTGAATGAAAGCTTACAACTCGTTAAAAGGGGCATTCCCCTTGTCAGCATGTCAGCTCTCGTTAAGCACGAACAAAGCTTGATTACAACATTTCGGCGCAAAACGTAGGAAGATGGCAGTGACTTTAATCTGTAAACTAATTCAAAATTCCTCCCACAAGGAACCGACTTTTGGCCAGAGCCAACTCAGAATCTGAGAAAGCATCTGACCCTGAACTGAATTTCCGAGATTAGTAAATGTATGTCAATGAATGAATGAATGAATGAATGAATAAATTGAATGAATTGAATAAATGACTAAATTAAATGAATAAAGTTAATGAATGTAGTAAATTCGTTCAAGAAAAAAGCAAATTGAGGCAGCGTCACCAGCTTATCTCAAACCTCTTTAGACAATTATTTAGTAACAATTTTGCATTGTTTACCGATGCATTTTCTTCTGGTTTAATAGGCTATTGCGGGGATTGCAACAAATTGACAGCTCAATTGTATGCCAGTTCACAGTTTTAAGAAAAACTTTCATTTCTAACTACAACTAGAACTGGGGTGGCGGAACCATTACATGAATTTCTAATTTTGTGGGCTCACGTAGTGAAAGTCATGAACATTGGCATACGAACTGTGACATTGCTTGATGCGTTTGTGCCTGAGTTGGCAGAGCATTTGCCTATGGTGCGAAGGCAGTGACCTCGGGTCCCATCTGAGGTCCAAATTTTACAGACATTTGATGGTACATGACTTTCTTGCTCTTCCTTTTTTAATTTAAAGTAGTCGCCAACCTTTCTAGTTCAGTGCTCAGCGACTACATATCTAACTTAAGAACAATATCTTTAATCAGTAATTATCCAAATAACGATACCCTGTCTACAGACGATTGAAAAGTTACAGAAGCTGGTGTTCTACATTCTGTTTTAGTGATTAAATCATAATGAAATCTTAATTTATAGCTTATTCTAATATAGATATGATGAAATTAAGAAATTTCCATATAACAGTTCCGCTCAACTTGAGATCACAAGTTGACTGTTTATTTTTCTATTCTAGCACCTCACGACAAGAAAGTGACGAATACCTGCTGTGTGTGCTCCGACTTACGAACAATGAAGTATTATTTGTCAGTCCTGATTTCAATCGAATAAAACCGTACAGGATTGAAAGCAGGATAGGTAAACATTTTGTCATCATTTTTTCAACAATTCTAGTTTTTGAAGTTGTTTTTTACTTTTTTTCACAATTTGCATATTGACCTTATGTATAAACATGACACTGATAGAGTATACTACCTTATTTTAGGTGTATTCCAGTATACAGTAGAAGATGGATCCTCAGCAATGACAAGGTGAATTAATCTTTCCTCAATTTCGTTTTGTGGATTTTCCACGTTGGCTCCGCCACTGTTGAAAAAGTTTATGCAAAATATTTTCGTTGTAAGAAAGGCATCAGCGATTTGCAATTCTCGTTTTCACCTAGAAACTGAGGTTTCTTTATCTTTTTGTCAAATTTGGCACATTCTTCATTTTTTTGCACCTTTTTCTTCACAGAGAAGAATTTTTCGGATCTTCCATATATGCATATTTTTCGTCATCTTCATATTTCAGCCATCAAATTGCCGCAAGAAAGCAGCACGAAGACAAAGTAAGCTTATTGCTTCGCTAGCCAGAAGTAATTTAAATGTACAGCATGCGCCGATGAATGTTCTAAAAGCTACAAATTGTGTTCTCTACTGTTGCTTCTTTACTGTTGTTTCTTTACTCATTTTGCTTTTTACTGTAAAGCTTGGTTCATACTTGTCTCTGAGTCTCTGTCTTTATGTCCTTGTCTCTATGTCTCTGTCCTTTTGTCTCTAAACTGATAGAGACAAGACGTTCATACTTAAAAGCACAAAAGGACAGAGACTCGGTCATGTGACAACTAATTCAAATTCCATTGGTCACTAGCTTTAATCAAAACCGAACAAAAACTTTTTCAAATTGACTAATATTTTCTTAATATTGCTGCTCCGTTTACAGCTAAACTTATATGTGATGAAAACTGACTTTAAAATTTGATACATGTGCAGTTACCTTAAAATATCTAACTTAACTGACTGCTCACGTGATATTATTCTATGTTCTGATTGGCTGTCTCTTAAGGACAGGCAGAAAAGTTGAGCATTGTTCAACTTCGCTTAGAGACACTTAAGGACAGCTTAGAGACAAAAGGACAAAAAGACAGAGACAGGTATGAACCGTATAGAGACAGAGACATAGAGACAGACTAAGAGACAGAGACTCAGAGACAAGTATGAACCGGGCTTAACGTGAAACCATTACTCAACTAAACTAAACTAAATTGAACTAAACTAAACTAAACTAAACTAAACTAAAATAAACTAAGCTAAACTAATCAAACTAATCAAACTAAATTGAACTTATTAACAAGTTGGCTACCGCAGTGTGAGCCATTGAAGCAGAAAAGATAAAGAATATGGTTACATAGCCATACTGAATGGTTGAGTTGTATTGGTTACATTTAATTCACCACCATTGTGATTGTGAATATCTATGAGTACACGGGTGTACGCAGCTTTAACAAAATGTAAAATTTTGAAGCCAAAACTGACAGTATTTGCAAAGGTGTTGGCAACTTTTTAAAATCATTTGGTGAAAATCAAATTTTATGGGAATCTATTTTAACGAAGAAGTAGTAATTACATGTAATGATAATTTCTTTTAAAGAATATTAACGCTAGGCTTAGTCAGTCCTTGAACTGCACAGTTTGCTATTTCAAATAGTTCACCTTTGTTTTCTGGTTTAGATTGTAGAATATCGGAAGAACGTACTACAAGCAAAAATTGGCCACGATTTTGACATTGTAAGTAGAGAGATGCTTTTTTGGTATAATCATGCATGTCATGCATGCATGTTCAAGAAGCAGTAGTACCTCACACTTGTGAGCATTGCAGATCTTATAAGTATCTAGACTAATAAGCCTATCTAAGCCAACTAGGTTCTTATGTGGCTACTATTTTATGCAAGCCCAATCAGCAGATTGCGTAGCATTACACCAAGAGTGTATAATAGTAAGAGTGCGACACTCTTACACTAGCATGAACAAATCATGCTAGGTATGCTCGGTGCGTTAACTCGGGACCCCCCCTCGGAACTTCCGGGGAGGCGGGTCCCACTTTGCACTATCTACACGCTTTCATATAAGCGTGTGTCTGCTCGCTGATTGGCACATTAGCCTAAGACTTACAGTAGGCATTTTATTAGTAATTTTTAATTAATTAATAATAACTTTAATTAGGTTAATGCAATTAAAAAACTAACTCGACAACTTTGTAGCATTTTTTCTGCTCTTTTCAATGATATAAAAATTGTTGCATAATACAAAAATTCGAAGGAATGTAATCTGCAACAATTTTTATATTATTGTAAAGAGCAGAAAAATACTACAAAGTTGTCGAGTTAGTTGTTTAATTGCATTAACCTAATTAAAGTTATTATTAATTAATTAAAAATTACTAATAAAATGCCTACTGTAAGCCTTAGGCTAATGGGCCAATCAGCGAGCAGACACACGCTTATGAAAGCGTGTAGATAGTGCAAAGTGGGACCCCCCCCCCGGAAGTTCCGAGGGGGGGGGGGGTCCCGAGTTAACGCACCGAGCATACCTAGCATGATTTGTTCATGCTAGTGTAAGAGTGTCACACTGTTATCTATTATATACTCTTGATTACACTATATGTCGATGTGGTTAATTTTTCTCTCTTTTGTATCGTTTTTACTGGGCACTGCCTTGCAAAACAGATATTTCCATTGCTGCATGGAAACATCTGTTTTCGTGCAGTCAATGTTTCTAAATGTTTCCATTGCTGCAACACTTGCATATCGAGTATTAGTCTAACAGCACACATGCATCGCCAGTCGAGATCCTGGTAGAGTGCACATTTATTAATGATGTCAAAGTGCGTACGTGAAACTGCCTTTTTAGCTCTAGGCTCCGTTGAATATAATTAGATTCATGCAATTAGATTCATTCATTATTAGCAGCGTTATTCATAAACACTGTAATTCCAACATCACAACAATTCCATTTTCAATAAGTTTGCTTTTATTAATTGATTATAAAGTATAACGTATTGTTTTTATAAAGTATTGGTTACTCAGGTTGGCTATAATTGAATTTCAAATTCATAGAATATATCCACAAGATATATTAAATATGCGTTCTTTTTCAGCCGGAAGACAATGTTCTCAAAATTTTATATGCTGGTGAAATTGGTATGTATGGTTTCCTATTGCCCAAGATCATACTTCAGGTTATAATTATCGCTAAATCCTTATAACAGGATATTTTGTCTTCAACCTATTAAGTTCAAATGAAACAGAAACAGTAGAATAACAAGCAAAATTGTGTGCAAAAGGATAATAGTTGCCTGGGTTACATTTTAATTAAATGTATACCTGCTGCGCAGAAAAACTTATTAATTATAATAATATTTAAAAATTAGCTGTTCTTTATCGTGGTTGCATTAAAGCATACATTTTATTTACAGGTACAACGTTGTTTGATAAGTTAGATAGCTTCGGTTGCAAACAACAAGCGTAATGTTTTCAAAAATAGGCAACTAAAGTTTTGAACCTGCAAACATTGCTATGACTGAAATTTGGAACCTGTTATTTCTTTACAAAAGAATACGTATATTTTGTAGATAACTAGACAATTAAAAGTCAGAAACGTGTTTGCTTAATGACTCTTCTTTTCTCACAAATTAGAACTATGTGTAAATCATGCTCAGCTTATGTTAAAGCATTGACTACATGCAATCATGCAAATTCATAGGTTTAGCACCGTGCTGTCTGTAATCAAAACGGCTGAGCAAACATAAGAGACCTGCTGCGCTGAGGCGCAGCAGGAAAAAGGAAGGTTATCATATCTAACATAATGAATTTGATCTTAAGTTGACCAAATTAGTTTAACTATTGTTTCAGTATCCGCATCGGATTTCGAATATGGCGATGTTTATGTTCACTTCTTCGTTTCCTTGTCTCAAGGTAACATTGACCATGGCTTTGCTGCATTAATTTGAATTATCTAGCCACTGAGGCTGACGAAAAAATGGGACAATGAAGAACTCAAGAATTAAAAATATGTGCTGTATATTTGTGAAATAATGTCAGCGCACTACTTCATACTTTCCTAAGTTTCTCCTAACTTTACTTATTAAATAACGTTCGCCCACAGCTAATTATAGACAGCTTCATGTAGTTCTGTAGTTCAGACCAGTGCTCACTAGACTTCTACTTTTGCTCAGGTGCATGGCAACTACAAAAATGTAGAGAATATAGATAAAATGTAGGCAATAATCATGTCTGTACTATGAATAGGATGGTATTCGTCGACGAACGGACCTTTGTACGGAGTCACCCAAAAGTCCAAGATGACATCTGTTGATGGGGTAAGTATTTGCCGTTATTTGTTTTTAGTACCCATAATAAATAATCACATTACTGTGAACTACAATTAAAACATGTATTGATACACGACTACAAATTGTGTTAATAGTATTCCAAAGTTTCTGATCGTAGTCTATGCTATTAATGATGATTATGATTAGCAGTATTCCATAGGAAATATTATGGAATATTATGGCAACTTATTGTCAAATCAGAATAATTTTTATCAGTCAAATCAAATCAAACAAATTTTATGTTTATATGCAGGTTCTTATGAAGCTTTCAACATTTATTTTGTTGCTTTAAATGCTGAAGATTGTCCTAAGTATACCTGTATTAAATAGCCTAGATTTAGTTCACCTCACATGAATAATTTCCAGTTAAGGGGGGTCCACCATGAAAAAATTTATGGTCATGGAGTCTGCTCATTTTCACATAAAATTTTGTCACATACGTCCTGCACATCGAGTTTAAATTTTGGGTAGTTTCGTTCAGTACTTAACGAGTTACCAGCTAGTAATTGCATGCAACTTGAAAATTGGTGAAAACGACGGTGCTGCAGCAAAACAAGGCAATTTACACCGGAATATCATTGAGTGTGGAGCTTCATTTAGATGTATGTTTGATAACTGATGTAAACAACGAATTCAGGGTAACTTTTAATAGGAAAAGCCTGCTTTATGGCTCTATTTAGTGATTTTAAGTAGTAGCACCGGTGCTGGATAGCCTAGACCACGACAATTATTTAACGGCCGATAACCTAGTTTTGGCGCATTTGCGGGCAATCGTCCAAGAAGAAAAAATGTTCGCGACAATGAGAGTTTTTGATTGTTATAAAACTTAACATATTTGTACCCAAACTTGACCTAAAGTCGTCAATAATGTGCGCAAATAGATAGTCTAACATTTTATAAGGCTGTGTTACCGTAGCTCTATGTTATTTCGCGAATTTATGAAATTTCGCTAAAAATTCAAATTTCTGCGCAAGAGAAATCTCGAAATCGGACTGAGCCAATAGGGACCAATTGGTGTCGTTCGAAAAGTCTTGTCATAAGCTGTGATTTGTGGGAAGTAGAAGTTTTAATTATTCCCTACAGCTTTTGGAACATTTCATCAAAGTTTGTGACCCTCAATTTCAAACAGTCAAATTTGGCTGGTTCTCAACTTCAAAAATTAATTAACCCTTAAATGCATAAGTTATTTATCTACATTAACGCATAACCTGGATCAATTTGACCCGAAACTAGTTTGGGTTTGTGGAGCATGCTTTGCTATTACGATGCTAGTATAAGTAACAGAATAGCTTGACAGTTTACTGCAGAGTGATAATTTTTATACCGCCGGAGGCGGTATACTTGTGATGGGTTGACCCATCTGAATTCATATGTTTTGCATGTAAATTGCTTGCGCGGAGGATTTCCGTCCTATCTTCAACACATGTCCCTGTTACGCAGGTTTTTTTGCCCAACAATTTTTCTAAGATTTTGCAATTTTTAGAGCATCATTACAGTCGATTTAGTTCATTTTCAATGCCCTGTAAATTGTTTTGCAAACGATCACTCTCTGCCTTTTCTAAAACTACCGAAAATCGGGCGTTATTTGCCTGTCACTTGATTGGCAGGGTTTAACAGATCAATAAATAGCTAAAACTGTTGTTACAATTTTCGTGTGCTAAGACTGAGTTTGAACTTGCCATTAGTGTTTGCTTTGCTTTAGAATTTAGATAAAATAAATTGTTTAAAATAAACATATATAGATAAATGATAATTTTCTCTCTCGCAGTTTACTCAATAAAAACGTTTTAGTCAGAGTAGTGTAGTGGCTAGGGTGTCCGTTTGGCGCTGGTCCGTACACAGATCGAATCCTTCTTCCAGTAGAATTTTAGTTTCACAAATGGCAATGGCAAATGGCAATAAAATACTCCCATTCTTTTGTCTCAGAGACGGCAAATGTCGGGGAGTTGAAACTTTAGTCAAAAGCTAACGTCACCGTACACTATGATGATACTAATGAACAGTATGATGAAAACAAACAAAACGTTGAACACATAAATTCCAAACTCTACGGCGGTATTATTCCCCTTTTAAGGGGTAACTTGTTAATCTAATCGTGGAATAAAAGCTGGAAACAATTTCTAGTCAAACTGCCAAAGCCTATTCAACTATAGCGTCCAATTTAGCTAGCAATAGTTTTCAATCCAAAAATTATCCCACAATACCATTTCTGAAAGGAAAATAACTTCATCGAACCTTTTGGAACCAAATCGCACATAATGGAACCCACTGTCCATACAATTCTCACAAGGAAGAACTAGAACCCTACGGAATTGTCCAGTTAGGACCCGTCTACTAGCTCTTATGGGATACTTTACTTACTGTTTAGATGTTTGTCCTTGATACTAATTTCATAATATTTTATACGTCTATTTACTTCACAAGACTGTTAAGGAGAGTCAACATTAGTCTTTGAAATCTAGCCGAGGTGTACCAGCCGTCATGCTGAAAAATTCTGCTTGGTCTGCATTCTGAAAAATGGTCAGAATTAAATGAAATATATCACTGCTGAGCCCAAATTCATCATCAGAGACAAGAAAAACTGCTACCTGGCACTGAGTATTGGAATGCAACCAAAAATGGACCTTAAATCCGTTGGTTGTGTTAAACTTATTTCAGGTGGACACAGCTATCTTCTCATGTCCATTTGAATTCACTATTTGTTATAACGGGAATTCCTACGACGTGGAACCAGGTGGGGTTTTCAAATAAAGATATAAGATATAAAGAGATATTTGAGATATATGAGGAAATATCAAAAGGTAAAATTTAGTCGCCGAATCATTGCAAATCTAAACTGTAAGACTGAACGAATATCGACAAACCGCATGTAAATTCTGGCAATTTGAACATTTAAATCATAACAGCTTTTGTTTAGAAACAATTCCAACTTGGCCTCAGTTGTTGCTTGAAGTTCTTTCAGAAGACAAGTTGGCCAGACATCGTGCAAATGGCTATGCTTCTGTTTGTCTTCCCACAAGTTCTGGTAGGTTCCTTTCCTTCTGTTATATTTAATGTTGCCTGGAAACTTTATTGGGTCAAATAAAAATGCGGGAGCGTGTTTCGCTAAACTATGCAGTCTTTTTCCAGGAAATATATTCCAGGTTAATTATTTGTAACTTATAACTCCATTAGACTAACAAATCCACATTAGTTTAAGCTAAATGGCTGTGATGATTGACCTGAATAGAGTCATTTTACGAGGCACACCATTTCGGCAGAAGGTCTTTATAAAATATTTCTTATTTTTCACTAATCTCGTTTGCCCTAAATTTTCAAAGGTTATTTTGGTCTAGGTTTGACAGAATTTGAATTACCAACATGGCGGCCGCTTGATGTCAATCCAGTTGGTGAGCTGCGAAGATTTTTTACAGGAGGCAGTCCTGAAATCGAAAATCTTTCTGATATAGCTGCGCCCCCAAGATATTCGGTAAGGAAAGTCAAGAATATTTTTGGTAGTGGGTGGTGTCTTATTCTGTGGATTTGTAACTCATTGATATTAGCTGTTAAGCTGGTTCTGCTTTTTCTTTCCAACATTCATTCAGCTTTATTGGTTTCAGGACTCTAAATTGAGCAAGTTTGGCTTCAGAACTGCAACATCGGGCTTATTGAAGTTACGAATTAACACGATTCGCCAGTGCAGGTATGTGCTGAATGTACGATGCTGATCACGAGTTATGATACTTAGCTCTATTCTTATCCAAAAGTAAATATTTCAAGCTAACAGTCGAATGCATACACATCGTACCTTCCTTCTGCATTTTGTCTTATGTTGACGCCTTCTTTTTCACTCGCTGAAAAGCTTGAGCCTCTGTTTGGTATCTTTTGAAGCCAAGCCTACGATTCTGTGGAAATATACAATCTGTTATACAAGTACACAATCTCACAATAATGTTTAGGTCATTGATATCAAAGGAGGGACGTCGACGTTTGCGATACACTCCTTTTGTGGACAAGTCTGGGTATGCACTTCCTACTTTGCACAGATTTATCAAAACCATACTTATTTACGCATTATTAATATTCTTCAAACAACCGACAGTAAACTTTAGCATTAACAATGAAGAAACTGATGCTTTAAAAGTTTATCATAATACTTTTAAAACAACTGAAATGCTTTAAAAGTATATATCTCGGATGTTGGATACACTCTTCCAATTCTAATGCATTCTATAAGGGTTTCACTGTTTCTGACATATAGATTTTTCAAATGGTAAATTGCAGATTTGGATTCGGAATGAGTTCTAGCATCATCAGTGTTCTTGAAGAGTTTCAACGGGCTCGTGCAAGAATGATAGCTGTGAGAGACAGTATCTACGCTGATCAAGGACTATTTTTGGCATGATGCATTCTAATATATTGTATTCATTCTGCATAAAACGTTTAAAACGTGAAATTTGCAAGTGCAAGTCGAGTAAATTGCTAAGCCTATATCACCCATCGATGCTGTGGAACTCACGGATAAAGCAGAGATAGTAGCGGTTACTACGTTCCAGTCACCCTGCTTTCCCTAAACCTATTCCCGGTCATCCTACTCCAGGTTACTCCAGGTGCTAAAGTAATAAAAAAGGAGTTGAATTGAAATTGTTACAATGTTTTCGACCTATAAACTTTGTGTCCAGCTCAACAAAAGTGGTCTAACTTTGTTCCTGTGAAGCACTTGAAGATGGTCCTGCTCTGTCGTAGAGTATTTCTGAAACATAAAAGTGTGCTGCTGAATTTAAATTATTTTTCAGTAATTAAAAATTCATATGGTATTTTGAGCTTCTATCCTTGAACGATTGCAGCTGTCACTCCATTGCCATATGCAAACTGCCTGTTTACTCTCTCTTTAGAATCTTGAAGCTCATATGTTATACTCAGCCACTGAGTCTTCCTGAAGCCTAGTGACCTTAAAATGTTACCAAAATAAAGTTTTTCTAGTCCGCCACGGGATGGCTTATATGATGCCTCACCTAAGCATGAAAAATATTTAGGAATTATTTGTTGTAATGAGGTTAAAATTACAAAGAACGGCTAAATGTGTCAAAACCTTATTAATATTATTACATTTTCATGCTTAATTTAGTTCAATTTATGACTTGAGTCGGAGAAACAATACAATTGAAGAACAATAATAAACAGAGGTTAAATTGTGACGTGACAAGGAGAGAAAAAGTATCAAATGGAGACCAGCAACATACTGGGATATTCTCAAACATATCTGGGCTTAAAGGAAGTGGTGGGCAGAAATGAAACCGGATCAGAACTTGGCGCAGACTCTGATACATTTCTTCCATAAAAACTTTGGCTTTTTAACAAAATGTTTTCATCAGTTTTCAGGAGATTTAAATCAAAGCAATTTGAGAACTCTGCTCAACATGTCATAGGCTGCCACACATACTAAACTTTATATTCTTGGGGCGGATCTCTCAAATCTGACCTCGGTGATATATAACAAGTAAAAGCTGACCGATCAGTTAATTTTATCTGTATTTTAGCCAATCCTGTATCGTCAATCGCCCCGTTTGGAATGGTTCGAAATTACAAATATCATTTTTGCATGCAGCACATGCAGATAAAAACTGCAAAATTTCAAATAAGATAGCTCGGTGATTCTCTTTGGATAGTCGACCTAAAGTTAATTTGAAGCAAGCTATTAATTACTGTTGTTTGCGTCAAATTTAAATTTCTCACAAAACCGTAACTGGTTGCTTTTGGGCAATGAAAACTGTTTTTAAGCGAAAAAGGTTAAGTTTTGTTAATGTTATGTTTCATATTTAATCAGCCAACAAATATATAAGCAATACGGCATGCAATGTAATAAGTGGAACAGCACAAGAACTTGCAGTCGAAATAGAGCTACCATGAATTCCTGTAAAATAAGGCAAGTACGCAGGTTACGCCGAAAATCGACTGATTTACCCGCCTCCTGATCACTTCTAAATTTAATGGCAGCGAGACGGCTTTTAAATTCAGGCAAAGGTTTAGCTAATGCAATATCGTCAGGCAAGCTATTCCAAAAATTTATGATCCTTTCACATTATAAACTTAAACTTAATGCAAAAAAATTCTTACCTGACCCAATTCGACGTAGCGTTGCACGCACTATTCCGGGCTGATGATAACAAAACTATTAAAGCTAACATTTCTTCGGGTTTTATATTGTAAAATTTAGACTGATAACGGTAAATTGTCGTGTTTAAACTCTTACATAGGGAGGTAGCTTTAAAGGTCACAATAAAAATTACAGTGAAATACTGATACAATTTCGAATTTTATTTGTTTTATGAATTATTCTTGAGTTATTTCAAACTTTTAGGTTTTTCATCATCTTTCTGAGTCGGTGCCCCTCTGAAAATTGATATAAACGGAATGAAGAAGTGCTAATGTAAGTAAACAAAATTGTATATATTAGAACAGAGTAGACTATGATCTGCTTAATCAAAATTATCTGTGATTAGAAACCCCTGTAAACCCAGACAGTACAGCCCACTTAAAAAATACCGTGTGACAAAAATGGTGCAACTAAAACCAGGTGATTTCTGTATGGCTTCTTAAATCTTGCTGTAGGTATTTTCATTAGTTAATCATTGATACTGAATGATTGAGTGAATGAATGTGTGCAATTCGTATTTTGCCTCACTCATCCGTCACTGCCTAAAAAGTTTTTGAATGATCAGAAACTGTTTCTTTTTGGAAAACTGTATTGTGTAACTAATAGTTCAGATTATGGTTCAGGATCGATCGATTGGACTGACATTTTGCATATTGCAAATGGAGTAACAGCTGCAATCGTTCAAAAATGGAAGCTCAAAATACCATATGTATTGGTTAATTACTGAAAAATGATTTAAATTCATGAGCACACTTTTATGTCTCAGAAATGTTCAACGACAGAGCAGGACCATCCTTTACTGTTTCACAGGAACAAGGTTAGACCACTTTGTTTGAGCTGAACACAAAGTTTATAGGTCGAAAACATTTTAGCAAGTTGAATTCGACTTCTCTTTTTTATCCCTTCAGCACCTGGAGTAACATGGAGTAGGATGACCCGGAATAGGTTTAGGGAAAGTAGGGTGACTGGAACGTAGTCACCGCTACTAGAGATATTTGGAATCGGATGGATTTGATTATTTCTCCATCTACCTTTTTTACCCATTTTGAAACAGATTCAGCGTAGTGACCTAGTGACACAATAATAATTGCCTGAATTTAAACCGAGTCTTTATAGTGTTTATAGCCGTTATATTTTTATAGCCATCTCCACAAATATGCAGACTGTATGGAACTCTTCATCTAGGCTGTAATCTTGTCAGGGAGGAAATGTTTAAACGCGAAGTAAGCAAATGTATGCCATCACCACAGGGGTATTACTTTTGCTGTCAAATATTTGCAGATGGCGCTTTGCTATTACAGATTGGCAACATTTAAAGTTTATGTATCTTCGCAATCAGGTAAAAAGCAGGATGGATACATTTATGGAAACAGGATCCATAACCTAGAGATAAAATTTAACATTCCTTCTTAATTCAGACCACTTGCATTAAAAGTTTCCAACCATAAGTCACGAAAAAACCGGCATCATTATATACGACTCTGGAGTATCCTTTTGACAAAACCATGAACCGAACACGTTTAAGTTCGCCGGATACATTAGTTTCCTTGAATTCCAGTGGAGATATTTCGTTTAAAGAAATAGTGTTTACTGGCCGGTATGTTGCATAGGGACCACTAATACTGGGCCCTGTTGCATAAAAACAATTTTTATAAGTAAATTACAATAGACAATTTGAAACAATAGGCAATAGGTCTTATTAAAATGCGTTCCATAAAACACTATTTGCCATAGGCTCATCTTTCATACCTATTCGCGATGAAATCAATATGTACTATTAAAATTTGCTCATTTTGCTGTGTATACGATATAGTTGCACCATATATTTATGCGATAGGTCTAAATAAAACAATAACTGTTAAATGAAGTGAAACGTCGACCAAATAATATTACTACAGTAAACAATAATAACAACAAAAAATATAATAATAGAAAACAATAAAATAATATGAAAGATCAAACAATAAGTTTTCACAAGAAATGGCTCGTTTATTTATTTTTACGTAATAAGTTAGTAACAATAATGATAATAAGTCATAATTTGTATACATTTTATTACTTTTTTAGTTTTAAAATTCTAAAATCAATGCTGTTTAGTTTTCGCTTAAAGCAACTGTCAA
Source organism: Trissonchulus latispiculum (assembly GCA_030248195.1). Classification (NCBI taxonomy): domain Eukaryota; kingdom Metazoa; phylum Nematoda; class Enoplea; order Enoplida; family Ironidae; genus Trissonchulus; species Trissonchulus latispiculum. The sequence continues at coordinate 62,534 of JASAND010013757.1, forward strand.
AGTTTTCCATGGTTTTCCTGTTTAAAAATTGACGGCACCCTGTGTTTCTATTGTTCATCCATTTTGCCGAAGCAAACTAAATAGCTCATAAAAGCAAACGTCTTTGATAATTCGAAAATTTGACAGACTCTATAGCTGAAATTTAATAGGTATTAAAATTGCTCGAGTTTAATGCAACGCTCGCCTATTGAAATCGCCTATTAAATTGGAAAAAATCGCCTATTGCCTATTGTAATTGAAAATTAATGTTATGCAACGAACTCAGCCTATTTGCCTATTGTCTATTGGACCCATTAACCTATTGAAAGTTTTATGCAAGAGGGCCCTGGGGCTCGCGTAAACGGGGCATTACATATATAAACGGCAAAATGAACTATTTTAATAGGTACCTATTGGCTTGGTTGTCAATAGGTATGAAAAATGAGCCTATGACAAATAATGTTTTATGCAACGCATTTTAAGAGGCCCTATTGCCTATTCTTATTTACTTATGAAAATTGTTTTTATGCAACGGGGTCCTGATCAGGGAAATATTGCAAGCGTGTACAAGTTTTATTTTTGCCTTTCTATGTAAATTCTGTTGTCAAATAAGTCTGCTTTACAGTTCGCTATTTTGCTGTTAATAATTTATTGTGCCAAGGACGTCTGCAGAAAATTAAGATTAACTAATATGTGAATATATATAAGTGTTATAGCTGATAATCTTCAGCTTCATGATCCGGCATTCGGCATCAGCTCGACCGTTTCTTTCTGAGAACGTTTGTTGCTTAAATGCCTCTTAATGCTTCCACAATCTTCCTTTGTACAACAAGTGTCCACATCCATTCCAGTAATCTGCAAACATTTCGAATTGCACAGGTGCAGAAAGCAACCTTCATCGTAAGCAAATATCCCTAAACTTTGTGATTCTCCAAATAAGAGCACAAGTATCATAGAATAAATAAACAATTCCCGATACATTGAGCCGTTAAATATATTGAGCAAACCTGAAAGTAGCAGCGAAAAAGTAGCAACAGAAAGGAACAACTCTCTGGTTTGTTTTCAATACGACCAATTTCGATTCAGAACTGTGAGAGAAAAAGATAGGATAATTGGGGTCCTTTGTGTTTGGATATGTGCATAAGGCAAACATAATTGTTTTAAAGAAAACGGTTAGTTTTGATTTATACTGAATTTCGGGCTTCAGACGAACTTCGGCGCCCAAGTGTGCTAGAGTTCCGATTTTCTACGTTGCCTATTTAACCTTCAATCATAGATCATTTAGTTAAACAGTAAAAAGCTTTCACTTTTCACCGAGAGGATCACTCATTAGCCCGTCATGTGGAAACATGCATCCCACCACCCTTCTTCCGCTTTGAGACACCTCATTGTTGCCTTAAGGTAATCGACTAATAACAGTATTATGATGCAAAGATATCAGTCAATTAATGAGATCATGGTTGGTTGTCCGTTGAAATTCAACATACATTCGTTGTCGTCATGTGGTACAAAGAAGACTCCGGAAAAAGAGATCGCTGGTTACGGCTAAGAGGGAGCTGGAGCTTTGGAGTTTATGGTCTCCTTACTATAGCTTTCTATTAGGTCTCCTTTCAACCTACACTGAAGACATTTCCTAAATTGCAGAATGTTTGTTTTGAGACGTCTTGTAAAGACCTGTCATCTACAAGAAACACTTTAGCGCTGATTATAAATTACGAAACCTGCTAATCTTGTCATGTACCGCTTTTGGGACCAATTGTGGTCGACCAGTAATCTGTAGCAGATAAATAAACTGGCATCTATTTAATGTCGTGACTCTAGCTGCAATCAGTCAAGTGAAACTGATGAAGCTCGCTAGACGTACAGAAAATTGATTGATGAACGTTGAAAGCAAAGCTTAGACTTTTCCTTGGTTGCTCCTTCAAGCACAATTCAGTTGAGGAAATTTGTAAACTACGGAATGGCAGCATGTATGTATAGTTTCAAAATTGGGTTAGTTGTTGGTGTATTCAGACTAGAAATGTAGAATGCAAAGGTATAAGTGGTGTCGTAAACTGATTACGACAAATTTTCTGAGGGGGGAGAGATGTGGACGCTGTGTCGTTTTTTATTGTGCGTGTCCTGGTTTAAATTGTGTTGGTTACCATCTTGTTTGTGCTTCCGTGAATGTGTCCTACCATGCTCTAAACTACACATTCTACATGACAGGTAGACATGCAGACATGTTGACACATGCAGACATGTTGACACATGCAGACATGTTGACACATGCATACATGTTGACACATGCATACATGTTGACACATGCATACATGTTGACACATGCATACATGTTGACACATGCATACATGTTGACACATGCATACATGTTGACACATGCATACATGTTGACACATGCATACATGTTGACACATGCATACATGTTGACACATGCATACATGTTGACACATGCATACATGTTGACACTTGGATACATGTTTACACTTGTATACATGTTTACACATGTATACATGGACACATGTATACATGAAATATATATATATATATATATATATATATATATATATATATATATATATATATATATATATATATATATATATATATATATATATATGTATATGTATACATAGAAAGTGGGAGTCTGGCTCTGGAGGAGTTTGGTGTAAACCAGATTGCAAGAGCGGTTAGAGCTGAATGCGCTCTAGGGTAGGCATACATCTACACATGTGTACATGTTTGCACCTGTGGACATGTAGATGGACACATTTTTTGGGGCTGCTGTTGGTCTGTCTGTGTCTCTCATCTCTTTCAGGTGTGGTCTGGGGTCTACACGTCTACATTTCTGACCATGTAAATGTAGACATGTATTTTCGTTGGGCCTCTAAGTTGGGATATTCCCTCGTCTCTTTCTCCCTTCTACGCGTAGGTCTTGGACGGGTAAACCCTTGCACACATGTAGAATGTATAGTTTAGAGCGCGGCAAGACACACTCACGTGGACAAACAAAAAATTAAATCGTCGGAGAGCTGCTTTATGTAACAACTAACTGTTTGGAAACCAGCGTAACAGCGTTGTTTGAAAATTGTCTTCAAAGCTGTAAACTTTAGAAATTTGGTTCACCAGAGCCTTTATTTTTCAAATTGTCGTAGAATTTGCGCTTCCTTCTTTTTTAGTTTGTCGTAAAGTTGGACGTATACATTATACACGTGTCCATTGTCGTTAGGTCTTGAATACATGGAAAAACAACCCAAAATTGCATTAAATATCCTAAAGTCGCTACAGATAAACTGCTAATAAACTAATCGCTTTTATCAACACGGACTCCTGATAGATCTGCTGCATAACCTGTTTTGAAATTCCAATTAAAAATGAACCAGAGCTAAATTATGGGAGTAAAAGCATGAAAAACGGACGGGACCAGTATGGACTTTGCATAATACAATAGTTCAGTAAACTCAGCTATGGGTCTGCCTTTAATCAAACTAATTAGACTTACACTAAGAATTCAACTGTTTACTAGTTTCGTGATTTCCTGTTATTCCTTCGCAAATCAAACATAATTTCCTGTTTGAGGAAATTCAAACTAATTCCGATATCATAACAGCAATGGGAGGAAAACGCTCTTACTGGTTATACAGCTTATGTATATAGAACAGATACTCCCTCTAAAATGTAAGAATGATAACTGAATTATGTTACCCATTAATTGTGCTTTTAAAAACAAAAACGGTATGGGCCTTCAATGCCTCAACATATACAGAAATAGTTCGTAGCTACTACTTGATTGATAATGTAATGCCAATGTGACAGCGAGCAATATTCCTACTGCCTGCTGTGAGATTGTAAACTAAACCTGGAGCTTTCACCATTTAGGGGGAACGACTAAAGCCTTGCCTTTCTTTCTTGGAGCGGCTTTAGTCTTAGCATGGCTTTACACCATGTGCGTGGTCGTTGGAATTTAACTGGCTCTCAGTAACTTGCCAAGTACATGAGAATCGGTCCGACCCCTATTTTTCGTGTCTTCCAATATAAAAATTTCAACATTTCTCCTTACAGTTTGGTTCAATGAAATCACCTATACTTTAGCACAATGAGAAAAGACACATTAGCAAACGCATAGCATTAGCTTTACTGTACCCGGGTGCTGAGCAATGCCATCCTAAACTTGAAGAACCGTCGGAAATTTGGAAATTTTGACCGTCAAATCAAAAAATTTAATTTTAGTGAAACCACGGAAGCTGAAATTTAGTGTGAACATACATCCTAAATGTTGCGTTTACTATCAAGAAAGATGGCATTAACTAATCGTACAACGGTTTATATAGCCAATATGTTCTATCGTAGAATGATCTGATCCCCAACACATACAGGATCAGATCTAGTTACTACACTAAAGGTCTGCCAAATTGTGCCCAATACAAAGAAGTTTTGCCTTCGATTAGTAGTTTTATGGCACCTGCATCATGAAAAAATGGGAGAAACCAGCAATAATCAAATTTCTTGAGATTACCCAATATACACAATATGTATATCAATCGATAGCATTCACGATTCTAAACAAATTTTTCTTGGAGCAACCGCCTTTTTTGCCGCCTACTTCAAGTTAGTTTCGAAGAATTAAAATTTCGTCGTTTCAGGGGACCACTGAATTGAGGGATTCAACCATCAGTTTGCCTTTGCTAAACAGTCTTGGCTCAGTTGGAAAAACGGCTGCATCGGATAGAAATCATTCAGTTGCATGTATTTCGTTGCTTATCAACTGTGTACTGTTGTTGTCGTTTTGTATGGCAGGCTGTACGAGTTAATTCTAGCTTCTTATCTTTGAGGCCAAACCCTTTTAGTCTTGCACTGTCTAACAGCACATCGCAAAACCCCAAAACTGGATATGTCAGCCAAGCTCGAAGCAAAATTAACACAATGGACTTTTATATATGACAGTGCTTTTACCATGAGTTTAAGGTGGTGGTTCTTTTGCGCACGTACTGTTTTTTGACGGTGTAAATCAAGATGAAATTTGACGAAACTTTCCTAAATAGCGTTCTAACTTCAACCCACGGCGCAATCCCGCTCGAGCTGTGCTCTATATTTTTGCTTTTTGAAAGAACTTTCTAGCTTTTATCTATCGTGAGATATAGCCATATTCTTATCTTGGCGGCGAAAACTTGGTAGTTTTACAGAAATCAAATAATCCATTATTTCTCAACCTACAAAGCCTTAAAATTAATCTAATAAAGTCGAAACAAAACCGAACTGGTGTAGAATTTAGTATGCAAGCTAGAGGGTTGCAACTTTGCAGACGTGTTCTACACAAAATACCCAAGTACCCCTTTTAGGGCTCTCTCTTGGTGCCTGCTAGGAAAGATTGAAAATTTTTGTGACTCATTGGAACTACTTTAAAAATATAGAAAAACAAAGGCTATCCCATCGAGGTAGGTAAATAATTAGTTACAAAATGCTCGAACAATTTTTACTCCCTAATTTCTACACTTCTTCTCTTTGCAAAAAAGAAAATTAATAAAATAAAGTGATTTTTGTTTTTATAATTCTACCTTTTAGAAGGCGCTTTTTAAGATTTAAAGCATCTAGCCAGGGACCTTCTAAAATGCTAGAACGATGGAATGTGAAGGAGACCCCGAAAAACTACTATTTCATTAGCAAGAACGTCTGTAAATATCACACTGCATTTTAAATTTTAAAACAGTTACGTCTTTTCTCAGGAAACGTAAGTTAAGTTAGGACCTTAAGGTTCAAAGCTTCCAGCAAGGAGCTTCTAAAACGCGACAACCGTGGAACGTAAAGGAGACCAGAAAAAGCTACTACTTCATTAGCAAGACAGTGTGTAAAATGTATCACGCTGCATTTTAAATTTAAAAACAGTTACGTCTTTTCTCAGGAACGAAAACTAAGTTAGAGTGTTAATGTTCAAAGCATGTAGCAGAGAGCTTCAAAAAGCTACAACCTAACTACCTCAAGCAGACCTTCAAAAAGCTACAACCCAACTCCGCAAGCAGACCTTCAGAAAGCTACAACCAAAGTACACAAGCACACAAGGTTGTAGCTTTCAGACCCCTCCTTCGCGCACCCAGGACACACGACAAGTGTGGCTGCATTGTCTTAGCGTAGCTGATTAAAGGTTGTAGCTTTTAAACCCTCCTTCGCGTAAGAAAATTGTAGCTTTTTCAACCCTGCCTTCCACAAACACTGTAGCTTTATAAAAGTTCCTATTGTAACTTCACACTCTTTCAGAAAAAATTTCGTTGGAACCATTTTTAAACCCATTTCGTCTGACCACAGTAGTAAATAACTTTTACATTGGCATATGTAAAATACATTCTCAGCCACAATCATCAAAAGCACCTCCTCGTATAATATAGTGACCTCTCCTCATCCTGTCAGAAAAAATTCTCGTTGTAACCATTTTTAAACCCATTCCATCTTAGCATTGTAACTAATTACTTAGCATACGTTCAACACACACGCACATAAAAAAATTAAAATGACGTCACCTCACAATAAAATGACCTCTCGTCATAATTTTTCACAATTCCGAGCCAAAACAAGTAATCCATAAGCTCGAGCACTGATTCCTTACCCCCTATTTATATCTTTTTCCATTCTTCTTCATAGATGGCACCAACAGATGGCCTTTTTAGTTGCCCCGATTGGCGTTTTTAGCTTAAGATGCTGGTTTCCTTTCGGGTATTTTTGACTCATATGACTTTAATGCTTTACGTAAAAAGCTGAAACTTACGAAACAACCTATTTTCGTGCTCTTTGACATTCTGGGACCGGTCCCGTATTTTTAGACCAAAAGATAAGAAAGTTCTGGTTTTCGCATTAGGCTCATAAAGTAGACGATACATGGGATTGGTTGTAATGACTGGAAAGAGGACACGAAAATGAACATTTTTGCTTTTACAATCCCTGAGCTATCTCCAGTGGTGCAGCCAGTACAAGCAAAAGACGATTTTAAGGGTCAAAAATGGCCATTTTCGAGGAAATAAGTTTTTTAAAATTACTGCTACGCCTTAAGGATAAAGTTGGCTTATTTATACTCAATCAAAACAGCGTACAAATGAACATTTTATGAATACCGACCGATTAGATTAGACTTTATTGTTTAAGCTAGACATTTGGCCGAAATACCATTTTGGCAAAACTGCTATTATTTTGTTTCAAACATCGATTTCTCAACAACTACTCGACTGATTCCGGGGATTTTGGCATAATGGAAATTTTTACTTATGCGGAGGGACGTTTATTACGCTAAAACTGTTGCCTGAAAACTGAATACATAGTTGCTTAATTTCGTCCCGCCTTGCATTTGGCTGATTCTCTCAGCCGTTAAGACATGCTGAGTCAAATCCAAAAAAGCGTCCCTGGCCGATTCCACAGTTTAGAAAAATCGATGTTCAAAAAATGTTTGGTCTGTAGCCGTGTTGTCACAATGTTTTGCTATTGCTTTTACTAATTTTGCTAGAGTTCCGTAAGCTCATGGGAATGTCCTGAGTGTATGCTGTAAAACTATGTATAAAGCTCTTTCCAACTCGCAAAATTGCAAAAGTTATAACGTTTTAAAGATCACCACAAAAGCACTGCGCAAAAAGATATCACCACCTTAAGCGCTCCCTTTCCAAAGTTGGAAAAAGTAGGCAAAATCCAGGTTGCGCATACATTTCAGTTAATTTCTCCATAAAGAAGAGCTGTTTTGTATTAAATAAAAATCGGTCCCCAGCTATTTAATAGAAAATAACTTGGAACCCTTTTTTGTCAACCCGAAATAACCGACATCCCACGAAAAACTTGTTTGTCAACAAAAAATCTTGAAAATTACCCACCCCCCTTTTAAATGCAGTAAAAGTTTTTAGAAAACAAAAATTAGTTTTCTTGTATTCATGCAAAAGTTCAGGTGTAGGTTACATTTTCACATAAAGATGGCATCTTAATTCCCAGTAATGGATCAGTAATAATGGCTCAAAGTTGATGTCCCCAAAAGGAATCACACCTTATAAGACTTTAAACCTAAGCGTTTAAAAAGAGCAGTGCAAAAACAATCTGCTTAATTTGCAATGGACAGATCTGTGCTTTCATGAAAGCTACCACCCATGCCCAGATTCAGCAAGACTTGATCAAACTTAGTGTGTGTGGGGTTATCAACCACTTACCTTTTCTTTACCACTGACGATTTCGCGGATATCAAATATCGAAATTGGTTGGATTTGAAATCTTCTATCCTTTCGGTTAATTTTTGGATTAGCAGGGATCTGATATATGTTTTAAATTCAGCTTTCTCCGAGCTAACAAAAAGCTGGATCAATAACGGATATCAGATTTGTGCTCGGCGTCCTAGAAAACCGTATGTACAACTTCACAGCAAAATCTAAAACAAACAGGTTCCCTTTGGTTCCATTTCCTCCCCCCTTGCCAATCCACACAATTACGATATTTGAACTTTGCGTTGTCGAAAATATGCCATACCAAATTTCAGCTCATTTCATCAAGTCTTGCAGAATCTGGGCATTTTCCGTTAGTCATTTCTCTGTATATGCAGCTTTCACTATTCATTTTCATGTTTCATTATTTGTTTTATTCAGTCGAAGTCTTTGTGTTTGTTTGGTGATGGGAGAATTTAGAATTGATAAAGTAGAATTGTTGTTCAGGCTCAAATCGGAATTCCTGCTGACATTAAAGTGGATGGGTAAGCAACAACTCAATTTTAATAATTCCCAAACAACGGGAGCATAATTGAAATTATACCGTAGGTGTGAAAATTAGTGACTGACGCAGTGATTTTAGCTTCTTCTCTCTGAACACAAATAAGAGTTCTAATGACAGGGAAATTAAGCATCTTCGAAGTAATGCTTCAAAATTGTCTTGTAATTAGTTTTTGGATGGTTAGACAATTGACGCAAATAATTAAGCTAATTTCAGTGCTTGTGCTGCTGTGCTTGTACTTGTGCATGCAACCTTTTGCCACTTTGCTGCATCCATCAATTTATATTTGCTTGAAGGTATGGTTATTATTTCGTTGACTCGATTGTTTGCGCCTATCCTTGTCAAAATTTGTAAGATTCAGTAAGGACTTGGAATGTAGCATCTCGTATACTGTGGCTATTGGATGCTTTTCCAATAGATTGAGATTTTATATCCTCATAAGTAGTGATATTGGTACCTACATGTGTTTTCAAAAACAAGACAAAATACGAGAGTTCGAAATCAAACGGTGACAGAGATATTCAAGTTCAAATTTGGACAACTGGAAAATCTCTGCGGTTTGCTCTCCAATGTCATGTGGGAAATTGGGGTCGACTAATATGGCAAACTAATACTGTTGCTTGGCTAATATTACAGTGCTGAAACGACTCCGGCATAGAAATAATGTCAAATTTATGTGGAAAGAAATATTCTTTCCTTCTTTTCTTTCTTTCTTTTCCTTCCTTCTTTCTTTCTTTCCTTCTTTTTCTTTTATTTTCTTCCTTTTTTTCTTTCTTGAAAGTTACTTTTTCTTTGCACTCAAATATGACAATAGCTGTAGCAAGCCGGACGTTTGCAGTACAATCTTCAATCGTACAAACCTTTTCTCAGCTAACTGTGCCCTCAAACATTAACTTGCAGCTACTACATTTTAGACACACAGTGTCTATTGGAAAGTTGTTCATCTTTAGCTACAAAAGGATACCCAATTTCGCATTTTTTTGTAATTTCAAAAATTTACTATTTTGACCCATAACAGGTCAAAGGAACAGACAGGCAGAAAAGTTCAACTTGAAAGTATTTACTTTTACCACAATATTGGGCATGCATGGAGAGTCTCGTGAGCCGAGTTCTAATGGATAATCCGTGAGAAATTCGTAAAATAGTGTTAACATTATGAAAAATGGCTATTTTCGACAAGATTCCCAGTTCTTGTGGCAAGTTTTTCTGCTCGTTTCAGAAGTCTGAAAATTGCTACTGCTTTCATAAGAATTCTATTTACGCGCAGAGTGCAACTATCTATAAGCTGTTTCTATACCTTTTAGCAATCGGGCAGAAACGATCAAAATGTGCCAGAAGGGTTATTTGCACCCTGTGGAATGTCAAAAACAGATTGTGTGCAAAGTTGTAGCGCTTTATCCTGCATACAGTGACAACTTTTCAGCCTCAAACGTTTTAACCTCTTCATTTTCCTATGTTTAACAGATGTCAAGGCCATCTTTGAAGGGATTCACAGAAAGAGAGAAACAACATATATCATCCGAAGCGCGCTTGTCTTATTTCGAAGACCCATGGAGACTACAAAATATGTAATAATGAGCTAAATCGGAAATGGCCGAAACACCGAAACTCTAAAAGAGTCCCCCTTGAGGTGCTGGTTTCCTTTCGGATAGTTTCGACTCATACGGCTGTTATCTTTTACGAAAACAGCTAAACCTTACGAAATAACCTATTTCCGTGCTCTTTAACATTGTGGGACCAGTCCCGTATTTTTAGACGAAGAGATAAGTTGGACTTAGGCTCCCAGTAGGTAGTCAAGGCTCGGGATCAGTTGTTATGGCTGGAAGGAGAACACGAAAATGAACATTTTTGCTGTTACAACCTTTCCGCTATCTCCAGTGTTAAGTCTGTATAAGCAAAAAACTGTTTGAGGGTCAAAAAATGGCCATTTCCAAGGAAATCAGTTTTTCAAATTTACTGCCACACGTTAAGGACAAAGTTGGCTTATTTATACTCAATGGATACATCGTTCAAATGCACATTTTATGAATATTAGCGAATTTTATTGCTTTAAGCTAGAGATATGGCCTAAAAACCATTTTGGCAAAACTACTCGACGGATTTCGGAGATTATTGGCAGAGTCGAAATTCGCCCTTCTGCGGAGGGTCGTGTTTCTTGGTTTGGGCTAAAACGTATCGAATAGCATGACGCGAAATTGCGAAATTTCGTGTTACCGTGCTGAGCCAAATCCAAAAAAGCGTGCTTCGGCCCATGTGTCCTTCATATCATGGCACAAGAAGAACTTTTGCAGATTCTTCCGTTTTGAGAAATCAATGTTCAAAGGTTTTTGTTCTATATTCATCCTGTTAGATGTCAGCATGCCAGAAAATGTCTGCCATTTTTTGCTAATTTTGCCAGTTTCGTAAGCTCGTGTGAATGTATAGACAATAAGCATTAAAACAATGTATAAAACTCTTTCCAACTCCCAAAATTAAAGTTATAGCGTTTCAAAGAATCACCACAAAAGCACTGCGCAAAAGGATACTACCAAGAGTACATAATAAAGAGTATGAAACTCTTACACTAGCATGTACAAATCATGCTAGGTATGCTCGGTTCATTAACTCGGGACCCCCCCCCCCGTAACTTCCGGGGGGGGGGTCCCACTTTGCACTAATTACATGTTTTCATATAAGCGTGTGTCTGCTCTCTGATTGGCCCACTAGCCTACGGCTTACTGTAGGTAATTTATTAGTTATTTTAATTAATTAATTATAACTTTAATTAGGTTAATGCAATTAAAAAACTAATTCGACAACTTTGTAGCATTTTTTCTGCTCTTTCCAATGATATAAAAATTGTTGCACACTACATTCCTGCGAATTTTTGTAGTGCGCAACAATTTTTATATCATTGGAAAGAGCAGAAAAAATGCTACAAAGTTGTCGAATTAGTGTTTTAATTGCATTAACCTAATTAAAGTTATAATTAATTAATTAAAATAACTAATAAATTACCTACAGAAAGCCGTAGGCTAGTGGGCCAATCAGCGAGCAGACACACGCTTACATGAAAGCGTGTAATTAGTGCAAAGTGGGACCCCCCCCCGGAAGTTACGGGGGGGGGGGTCCCGAGTTAATGAACCGAGCATACCTAGCATGATTTGTACATGCTAGTGTAAGAGTTTCATACTCTCATATTATGTACTCTTGATACTACCACCTCAAGGAGTGTACTGAACCGAAAGCAGAATATATTTAAAAATTATTGTGATTCTTCGGTATCTTCACAGCACATCTTCTAATATTTGCAAAAGCTAACTGTTGAGCTCAAATTTGGAATGCGTGCTTTTCCCACATTTCTAATTGATTGGTGACAACATTTTACAGTTTTAAACAATTTAATTTTTTAGTTTTTCAAGGCGAACAAGAATTTGTTAAAGGCGAACAACAACATTTTCTGTTTCTGATTTTGCTAAAACATTATATTGGCAAAAAAGAGTCGCTGAACATGATCTGATCCTGCTGTTCGTAAACTGAAGAAGTCAAAGATATAAGCTTAATGCTTCTGATGGCTTCTAGCCAGCCAAATTCTGAATGGAAAAAAACGGTTTTCACCTTCGAGTTCAGCGAAACACTGAAATCCCCTATATGCAACTCTTCGGAGCAAAGCAAAATCCTGAGACACAAATTTGTGAGTTTTCTTTTCCTTAGCCAGCGTGAAAAACAGAAAAATTTATTTTTGATATCTTAAATATTTGTCACAGATTGATCAGAATGTGTTCAAATGCACCTATACCAAATTCTAGCTCAATCTGTTAAGATTTGGTAACTCAAGAATCATGTGTGCATATACAGAACGGATAGATTCACCAAACGTATGTAGACTGACAAACTGGACCTACACAGTTTCAAAACTATATTTAAACTCTATTTTACCTAGACTAAGATGGTAAACAAGAAATAACAAATAAATAGTGTGCTTTATATCAGCTTTTACTTTTTCCTGTGGTAGGCGCGAACTTGAACTTGAAGGCATCAGAATTTACATCTTTTGAAATAGTCCGAGCTGGGGAATATGCAATGCCATGGAAGTTATCATGACACGACAGGAAACCAAAGCTGGTGAGAATTAAAACTGTTTACTAAAGGTTAACGCGGGGAGTCTGTGGGGGTCCAAGCCCCCAGCCCGAATAAGGTGCAAGCCCTACCGCTGCCGGGGACAAGGGGTTTCGAAACAAGGCCAATGGGTATGCAAAAATGGCCAGAAAAGTTTGTAAAATTAGTTTTTACACTAGCATTTTTAAAACTGTCAAGCATCGCATGTATTGCCGGAATTTTAGTTAAAAATCATTATTTTTTCGTTTCAATCTGCAAACACTCTGAATTGTTTCTTAAAATTGTCAATTTCGTTGCAAATATTTTAAATTTTAATTAAATTATTTTTCGAAAATTTCGCCGATTTGTTCTTTAGGTGTTCATACCCCCTTGAAAATTTCAGTTCAAGATACAAGCCCCCTCAATACTTTTTGGGGACAAGCCCGCCCAGGACCCGGACCTGTGTTAACGTATGAATCATCTGTCTTTTGACGGTTGTTCGCTTGCTTTACTCCTTTTGACTGGTGTACAGAACGTCGATTAAATAAATAACGTTTAAGCTGGAATAAAATCTTAATTTGGGATTACAATCCCCGAAGCAATGCCTGGGTGTGCCTCGTGCCATCAATAGTGTATGTGCCAAGGTTTTGTCAAGCTTTAAAATATAGTCTTAATTTCACCATCTTCGTTCAATGCTATCTCATCAATAAGCATGTTATATTCTAGGTACAGCCCAGCACTCCGTGAAAACATTTCGGCTATGATGTATAATTTATATCACTCAAAGCTGCATACATATACCACATTTGACTACATACATCAAACGGTTGAAGTTTTAACAGACAGCGCCAGAAAGAATAACATTTCTATATGCGAGGTTACCGAACTGGTCCGTGCTCGCTTGAATACATTTATTTTGGGGCTTAGCTTTAATATGGAGTTTCACGACGTTTATGCGGTTTTGCTTTTCACAGTTTTGTCAATTATTGGACTAGTGCTTGGTTTCTGGGTTCTATCTGATGATGCATTTAAAGGACACTCCAACACTAGGTATCACCAGTCCGTATTGTTATTGGACGCCGTTGCTATCGTACCTTTTGTAATAACTGCTGTTCACCATTTGGTTTATGAAAGGAGATTTACCAGTCTTCTTTATGCCTGGGTGTATACGTATAGATTTAATATCCACAAATTTGTAACCACTGTTAGTGCATTCATACTGGTAACAGCTAGCGTTGCGCGGGTTGTTGCTATGTGGTTTCTAGTTTATTTCCTCAGCCTAAATACTAAAACTGCACTCTGTGTAACAATTGCTGTCGCCAGTGTTTGGTCAGGACTAATTTGGCTAACAGACATGTTCTACCAAAGTTGGCATCACAATTACGTTACAGAAGTAATGGCAGAATTTAGGTTTGTCGAAGATCCGTCGTATTCATCGTCCAAGCTGAAGTCTTTGATTGTAATGCTTCAGTCATTTACTTTTATTTTAGCAGCTTTTCTGCTATTAATTGCAAGTGCTTTGGTAATAGCTGGTGTTATTCGTGCCAAAAAGGGGTTATCACACAAGGATATTTCGACAAAATTACAGATAAAGAAAAATATTAATATGTCCTTCTTGTTGACAGCGGTTTCTGTTCCATACGTATTGTGTTCATGCGTTTTCGTATATCATAAGCTCATGGGAATATTTTTCATTGACATGCAAAGCATACGCCGCAATTTTCCGATGCTATTGCACAACTATAACTTTAGCGAAATTGTTCAAATTGCGCAGAATGAGCAGTTTAGTTTAAAGGTGATGTTTGTCTGTCATGTCCTTGATTTGCTTAACCATTCCATGAACTTTTACTTCTACATGTTGTTTAACGCTAGATTTCGACAATGCCTATTCAAAAAGATTGGCTTAAAAACAAGCCACAGCATCACGAAACTATATCCAGTGCACAAATGTAAGAATACAGGTACAAATTCATAGTCATCATACAACAACCCAAACGATTTGACTCGGCAGCAGGCAAACGGTGAATTAAATTGTTTTGGTCACAATCATGTGATCACACAGCTAGTCTACCTATTTTGATACATCCCTTTTGCGACTTTTCTTGTCATTATTAGCTTAAGGTGGTGTTTGCTTTAGAATACGTATTGTTTATGGCTCAAACTGCAACTGCGCGAATGTTTACAAAAGTACTTCGAGCGTTCTAACATCCTACTCGGAATCTCGCTTCCATAACTCAACATATCCGTTCAGGACAGTTTTAACCTTTGACAGTTGGACAGCAGCTATATAAATGTCCGGGACCGATTGTGCCATTCTAGTTTCAGCTTCAAAATAAGCCATGAAACTGAAAATTTGGTAATTTCATGCCTAGTTTCAAACATTTAATAGGAAATAGGTTGTTATAACACGCACCGCGCAAGCGAGCAATGCCTATTTCCTTTTTCCTTCTTTCTGTATTCACCGCTCAGAATTAAGCATAGCGTCACACAAAGTGCAATGAAACCCACTCAGCAGATGTTGCAGCTCTACAGTAGATATAAATATTTCTTAAAATTTTCGAGAACTCTTAATGTGTTTTCAATTTTGAAGGAGTTTAAGAATTATGATAATGAAATACTTTTAAATAAATGATTATAATTATAATATCATAAATTATAGTTCTTCTTATTATTATTAATATTATTATTATTATTATTATTATTATTATTATTATTATTATTATTATTATTATTATTATTATTATTATATTTACACATTAATAACCGTAGGGACTTATAAACTTTTACTTTATAAAACGATTTTATAAATTACTCTGTCAATTTAAAATGATTAAATTAAATTCTATTCAGTGAGAATATTTCCTAAATTCAGTATATTCTTTTAATATAATTTGAATTGATGCAAGTAGATAGGGATGAAATGCATTTATTGCATATCAATAAATGTATATACAGTTCGGCGATACAAAAATTTCCACTTCAGAATCTTCTTCTATATGATAAAATGTTACCTATTTTGAGAGATGTCATTTAAAAAGTGTTCAAACTATAAATATTAAAAACACTTCCAAACCACTTTTAAATACCTTAATTGACGAGTCAAAGCTTCCTGGTTTTGCCTGAATGTATACAACGGTATTGTCTAAAGCCATGTGCTTTTTCAGGAAAGAGTTACATAGGAAGAATTAAATGAGTTGAATTTTATCAAATCCTTTTCACAAAAGAATTTTAAAAATTAAATAGCTTGCGTGGAGTTAAACTAATCAATTATTACTTAATGTTAACTATAATCGAATCTAATCCACTCTTTCCTGAAAAAGCCACAGGTACAGTAATAGGAAGGGTGGCCTAAATTAATTTGACTCCACTCACGGTAGTTACAGTTACTAATCCGATTTTCGATTCAGCTTCTCGTTAGCTTGATATAAGCTAAAGCTGTAAGCTTAAATTGTAAACTTATTCTGAGGTAACAAAAGCTGAATCCAAAAACGGACTTCAGATTCGTGTTCAGCGACCCAGAAAATCCCTGCATACAACTTTTCAGCAAAATCTAAGCCAAAAAAGTTTTCGGTTCGCCTTGGTCCGCCCTTAGGAATCAAAAAAATTGAATTTCGCGAAAAAAGTTTGCGATATTTGTACTCAGTGCGGTCGAAAACATACCCACACCAAGCTTCAGTTCATTTGGTCAAGTTTAAGAATTTTGAGTGCTGGAGATGGTAGTCTGGAAAAGATTCGGAATCTGAAAAGTAAGCTTAGCGATTCGTGCTTAGCGCCCTGAAAATCCCTGTATACAAGCTTTCAGCAAATTTTTTTCTAAAACTTCTCCGGTTCCCCTTGGTCTCTCATAAAACCAAACTAAATTTTTTAAAATTTAAAGTTTTGAATTTTTGAATTTATCTGCCACCAGTATGCACCCATTCGAAATTTCAAAATTATTGGTAAAAAATCAAAAGCTGGGAAAACCGTAAAAGATCCATTCTGCTTTTAAAATTTCTGATATATTTAAAGCTTTGAAAACTATTGAGACTATAAGAAGATAATATACCTCACAAATATTCCCACGGAATAGACTTTAATCTGAACATTTTAAATTGACAGAGTAATTTATAAAATCGTATTTTATAAGTCTCTACGATTATTAATGTGTAAATATAATACTAATTATAATTTTTGCTATTATAATTATAATCATTTATTTATAAAGTATTTCATTATCATAGTTCATAACTCCTTCAAAATTGAAAACACATTCACAGTTCTCGAAAATTTTAAGAAAGTTTCCTAGGACGTCGGTCGATTAAATAGTCTCACATGGGCTAATTATCCTTATATGGTAATTGTTGTTGTCGATATAATGATAGATGCGTAATTTTTTGTTGTTTCCTGTGTTTCCTTGAAATATTTGTTGTATGCTCTCAGCACTGAATAATTTGTAACATAAGCTAGGATAAATTTGTCTTATGCATGAACAAACTTTGTAGTACGTCGACCTCAATGGTGTAATCTATGGAGTATTCATTCTATGAACAAACAAACTTGGTAGCGCTAAAAATCCAAGAAATTTCTTTCGGGAGCATTTTTCATGCAAGCGAGGGGATATTGCTAAACTATTGCTTCATGATATTGCATGAACTATTGCTAAACCATTACCTAGCAATACGCACTTTTAGTAATCAAAATAGAGCTAGTAACAAAGAATCCTCGTTTATTAGTTTCGAACGTCCCTGAGTTGCATATTGCTCACAGATAACTATGGTTTTGTCGGTGGAGCTGAAAACAATCCTAAACAGATGGCTACAATTGAATGGAAAGACAATAGTTAACGGTTAATAGCGTCTTGGGTGAACACTAAAAAGGAACAACCACAGCAACAAGTTAAGTCCGGTCAGCCCTTGCTTTGTCAGCATGCAGCAAAGATTTGGGCTGCATAAACAACGCCTTGCAGATTGCAGTGAGGGGTAAACATGAGTGTTGTGTGAGCTCAACCCTTCTTCCATCCCGATGTTGTTGAAGGATAACCGCCGCCTGGACAGGGGAAAGTAAAAGCAACGGACACTATAGTTGACAACGACACTACACAACATTTGAAAGCAGTCGGTTTTACAGGTTTTTTTTATTTTTAAGTGTCAACTTCTTCCGTAACGTTGGCCAAATCAAATTTTGGATAGTTGAAGATTTTGTTGCAAAAGTTTTAAGAAAACTTATTTCGGTTAACGTATTTTGGGATAGCTCCTTTTAATTTATGCTTTCGATAAAGGATTGCTTGAAAATCTTCGTCTAGGTCAAGAATACAAGTCTTTTCTGTATTAAATATCTAGAAGTTTCAAGACCCAATTTTATACGAAAAATATTTCATTGTTTTGAAATAAAAAATTTGCAAGACTTATAAAAACATTGAAAACAAATTGAACAAAACCATGAGGTGGCGGGAAGATCCGACAACGAGCACAGCTGTCTCTGGGCAGCCGTTGATGCTGCCGTATTTGGAACTAGCATTGCCTAATGACTGTAGGTGGAAGTTTTTCATTATTTCTTTATGTTTAAGTATGTCTTAAATTCTCGAACCTTATATAACCATGTGGAACTGTTGGAGTACATTCCTACAGGTTTATATAAACGGCTAGGAACGGGAATTCTAGGTCAGTACAAAACTGCTTAGCAGAATGGTGTAAAGCGCATCAAAGTGGAAGCAGAACGAAATGTCCTGCCGAAGTAGATGACATTTTTTGGTCATGGAATTTAACCTGAATGACACCAACAAGGACGTTAGCAATGCTGAAAATGATGAGACTGTACATTGAAAAGCGGTTCGTCGTGTCATTTACTAAAGATCATATCGTGCTCAAAATGTAAAAGCTGTGCGGACCAATCACTTGTTTTTGGGGTTTGTTTGTCATCTGTTGGTAAATGCAAAGGTGATGCATCAGTTCATAAATATTACTGGAATTTGGAAGCTGGTTTGAAGCAACATTGATAACGCATGCTTTGAATAACACGAAGGAATTGATAAAAGAATATTTCACGGGTAAAACGGAAAAGATTGGGGTTTGAAGTTAAAGTAGATCAGTTCAAATGATCAAGTGAAAGAATTTGCCGAGGACTGAATTTGCTACCTGTTTCCTCTATAAACTGAATATCGCGTCGAGTCACGTGCCAAAGTGTTTTCCCAAAATGTTTGGCTTAAGCTGATGTTTCATAAAACCTTTAGCCAACATGAGTTTCCGCGGGGAGGAGGGAGTGGAAGCTCGGTTTTGCTGAGGGAATCTCGAACTTTACAATTTTTACAGAAACAAGTAGCTTAGGCCATTTATTTGCTGTGACCCAAGACAATTAGTCTGCTACACCGGATTGATATTGAAAGTCAGGGAAGAATATTGGGGTACGACAAATTTGTTACATTATAATATGTATACCTGTAATGAAAAGCTACTATCCCCGTAGAAAAGGCAACTTGGAACATTTGAGGTGGAAATGAATTTGAAAAAGTGGTCAGAAAACGATTACACGGAAGAAAGCGACAGCGACAGCCACAAATTATGCCACAGCCCTTTGTAGTTTACCCTTAGCAGCAGCAATTACTCCCAACTGCATCACGCGATGCTGGAGAGCTTAACTTGTCATGCTTAATTGATTTGAGTAAATTCTCCTCAAGTAATTGCAATATTGCGTTTACACTGTTAAATCAGGAAAAAGTATGTTTCAGAATGCTTTTAAATTACGGGCGTTGCAACCTAGACACATGTCTTGGGGTCAGAAATAGCAACAAATGCCGGACTGTACAATAATGCACAAAATTCAAATGAGATTCAGAACAAATTCAGTTCCATGGTGATTTAACGAATTTTTGGAATGAAGAATGACGAAATCTATAAAACAAAATTTTAAAATTAAAGCTAAATTTTGAAAGTCGTGCGTGCAGACGTAGCCCACATGTTTGCACACATGGGTTTCTACACATAAGTGAGAGAATAGAGGTGGGTGGTCATTCCATTGCCACCAGGCAATACGCACAGACATTGTTTTACTTACAGGTCCGTATTAAAGCATGACAGAAAAGCTTTTTTGGACTTAATTATCGTTGCACGATACCGCGCTGATTTCAATTTCTTTAACAACCTATCAAGTAAGCATTTACACGTGTCATTACCTACAACTCCTGTTGCTGTTACTAATTAACTAAGGTGATAGCATCTTTCGTAATTACTCGATCTGCGGTAATAAAACTTCATTTTTGGAAACGGCACCTGGAGTGATTGATAACTGTCCCTGTTTCAATTTATCTTTTTAAAATATTCCTATCATTTCGTGATTAGAGCGCAGGTGCAAAAATCTGTGATTGTGCACTCTGCAAAAGGATTGTGAACATATGATGAACCTGTTTCCAGTAAAACGGATAGAGTCAACGATTTAATATGCGTCTATGAATTTTCTTTGATTTCCTTAACGAAATCAGCTCCGAAAGCTGGAGAAACCTATCCCAAGGATGGGTTCTAGATTCTAGTCTATCAACCTCAAGAAAACTCCAGAGTTCCAAATACTTTTCAGCATTTTCCACCACAGTATTTTATACTGTACACTGTACAAGCTTTACCCCCACAAGTAGTAAAATTTTCATTAGTGGAATGGTCACCACGAAACAAATACATATTTTGAAAATGTCTCGGCTCTATTGACCACTAGCATTAATGTTTCGATCATGTCTGTAACAACATAGGTGTTGCTTTAACATTGGCTTCTTCCTTAAGCTATATTTCAGAATTCCTGATACAAGATAGGGCCCAGCAACAGTCGAGAAAAGAATTGCCGTTTCTGCAAGTGTTGATTGCCAGAAGTTAGTCCGTCTGTCTTCTTTCAAACTATTAGAACCGAGTAGCCATTTTTGCCAAATTTTTTGTTGTCCAGTTTCAGCTGGCGGCAGTGGCCGTTTGAGCAGGATGACTGCTAAATTAATTGACGGGGTTGACAATCCATGTGTGCACAGTGCGCCAGCAAATGCATTAGCATTTTACTATACTTCCTAGTATATAAATTAAACAAATCAAAGAGTCAAGCACATGCCTGGTTTGCCTTTTGTAAGTTTTCAGCACGATGCTGATGTGTAATGTCTGCGTTTACAATTCTGTGCAGTATGTGGATGATATGCTTCAAGGACAATTCCATCTCTTCAACTTCTAAAGTTGACATTTCAACATATAGCTTGTTATGGTTCCGTCAGGTTAAATAAAAACTTAGTTCGGAGCTTTTGTCACAAAACTTTAATCGTAAAATTTCTGGACTAGTGAAATTTTCTGTCCGAACATTTTGTGACTAAGTCTTTACACACCAATTTTCCGATGCCTTTTTCTATTTAAGCCATAAAAATTATCAGAAATTCTTAGTCCCAAAATAGTCGGACCAAACTATAATTGTCTCGAAGGCTAATAATAGTCAGAAAATCCTCTAACAAAAAATTTAATTAGTGCATAAAATTTGTTTTAAAAACTCTAGTCGCAACTAAGCCTACCCATCAGGGCTAGTTTAACTTGACGGTCCCATTATGGTCTTCTTAATTGCAATATTTCATATCGTGCATTCTATTAATTAGATAAAAGCAAAATAATGAATTTTCCTCACGTAACTATGCCATCTGAACACATGATACTTCGTCAAATCTGGGCTCAGAATTTACCACTACAAAGGGCTTGCAGATGTTCCAGCAGTTCGTGCATGATTGCCTAATGCGCTATTATACTTATAAAAATGAAGCGTTTTCAAAATATTATCAGACTTTCGTTGGACAAAACGCTAAAAAAGGCTAAACGGCAAAAAGACACAAGCAACAGTTCTGGATGGACTTGCTTTAGTGATTTCGACTATATTTAGTCCAGTTATTGCATTATTTCTGCGCAGGTTCAAATCATTCCTTGGTTTGTCACATATATTTGTCAGTTGTTAATATGCAGTGTCAGCAAATCTCTGGGACTTTCAAAAACAACACAGGAAGCGAAAGGTCGTAAGTGTTCAAAGAATTTGGTGACGGCTTATATTTGTTTTGTTACTTGCTTAGGTATATAACCTGAAGAACACAATATGACATACAAATTATAAGAAGCAGGTTACTGAAAGTTTGGTCAATCAATGCTGCTGCTTTCTAGATTTTTCGTTCGTCGTTCGGGTTCGTCGTACTGCCCGGATGGGCAGGTTTTGCTATGACTAACTGAAAATTAATCCATAGATTTGGACGGTGACAAAAATAATTTAGTCCCAAGCATTTCCGACAATAACTTTTGTTTTACACTACATATACTATTTAAAGTACAGGCACTTCGACTAAGTTATGGGTCTAATAGGCTTAGACTAATTCACAAAATATCAGGACTGAAAGACCCGATTGACCGGAAAGTTTGTGACTACTAACAAAATTAGTCAGAAAATGTCCGGACTGAAAATGTCCGGAAAAACTTTATTAGTCCAGAATTTTTATGGCTGAAAAATTTGAGTTAAGACTAGGCCTACCGATTAGGACGGACTCATAAGTCATGCTGTGAGAAATAAGCAAATAACCAACAAGCACCAAAATATAATAAACATGACATAACCGGGAGCAGTGTTTTGCCTTCTCAACGTGGAAAATCCTGGCCGTCGCCTTGACTGAAACGGACAAGCCTTGGTGGAACGGCAGTGTCTAAAGGATTTCCCCGGCGCACCAGTAATTCTTTTGTTTGCTCCGTTTAGTGCTAACAGAATGATCACTACAGCTCAGCCCAGATCGATAAATTTACGCCACTCCCACAGAGCGAGTGCTGTTCTAGGAGATTTCAACACCCTTAATCAAGGTTGACTGCGACTCTTAGGCACAAGTAACCAGTGCGGCTTTTGCAGTATCTAATGATACAATGCAGCTGATGGCGGAACCAACTCGATTGGGCAACGTTCCAGCAATCTTAGACGTGGTGCTTAGTGACGGCGATAATAATAGTACACAAGCAGTGCAGCTTGAATGCTTCCATGGTCCGATTGGATCATCTGATCAAACTTTGGTTGTGGCAACTTTGATAGCTTCCCAACACCCTCCTCTAACAGCTGAGGTTCGCAAAATCCCGTGTAGGGCCTGCTGACTGGAATGACCGGCGATTCTACATCAGCAGATTAAGTCTAGCAGGCATGAGAATCCCAAATGGCATATGAGCAACCATCATCTGACGTGCTTGAGCTATGGACCTATTTATTTACATAAGACCTATACACAGTCGCCCATACTTGCATCGAAAATTAAATCCTCTTGTGCCATAAATTATTCCATACAACAAATAGATACAGTCTCTGACTGACCATGACAGGTCCAGCAAAGTGTGCAAGAGAAACTTATACAAACACCGCTTGAGGTGACAACAAGGGCAATGTACATCCTCTGTTGCTCTGGATGTAGATAGCCAGTCTGGGAGTAAGTTGTGGAGTTCGCTAATCAAAGAGCGCAGCGAAAAAGTAAGATGTAGTAAGTGGTAGTATGTTGTAAGTAAGGGTTTCCCACGTTAACAGTGACATCAAAGAGCCTAGTGGATGATTATGTTGATGCTTTCTGCGTTCCATTCGTGCGTTAGCGATGGCCGACCTGGAGTCCTTCCTTTTATCCAACAGTTTTCTGCAGCGAGACTGTCCCTTCTTCACCTCAGACGCAGATTTGTCTGTAAACTTCCGCAGCGGTTAGATACTACTTAAAGCAATGAGCCAGATGGTACCGCTACTATGATTTTAACAGAATGTGCAGATGTCCTGACGTATCTACTGGCTGTTGTGTTTAACCGATCATTGAGTACTGGGAGTGTTCCTACGGGCTTGGAAAACCAGTTTTGTGGTCTCTTCCACAAGAAAGGTGACCTGTCAAAATCGTGAAATAACCGCCCCATCTCTCTCTTCTCTTTTATTATTAATTATGGAATCTTATCTGAACTACTACCTGATAATTGCGTGTTAGCAGGTGAATAATAAGAATCCCGCAAAGGAATCGACTGTAACTGCAACGTTTTATTAAGCCAGATCTCCACAAACAAGTCTG